>LS517146.1:197234-212900 GCA_900490845.1 Pristionchus japonicus | reverse complement strand
AGAGAGAGAGAGAGAGAGAGAGAGAGAGAGAGAGAGAGAGAGAGAGAGAGAGAGAGAGAGAGAGAGAGAGAGAGAGAGAGAGAGAGAGAGAGAGAGAGAGAGAGAGAGAGAGAGAGAGAGAGAGAGACAGAGGCCATCTCTGCAGTACGATCACCTTCCCTGTTCAAATCGCGATCGATAGCCTCTTTTATACCGTACCCTGACTCACCTTTGATCAGGAAATTTTTTTTTGAAAAATAACCACGGGCTTCAAATTCATTTTCATGGTTTGGTTTCTTTGTTTATGTACATGTAACTTGCGTTCGGTTAATTCATAGAATTTAATACAAAGTGGGGGCACGCTTTGGTGTGGAGGGGAACTTCAAGCCTTTTGTAATGGTGCGCGTGCTATCTCTCACGCCCTTCATCTTCCATCAATCAAATATGAAGTCCATACTAATCTATTTGGAGGGGGGGGGGGGGGAGGGGGGATAGAGTCTCCACATGGTCCTTCCCCACTCTTCTCGTCTCTCATCCCTCCTTCTTCCCTCTATCCCTCCCTCCCCTCTCTCATTCTCTCCCTTCTGTCTACTCGTCAGTCTCTCTTCATAGGTCACTTCGATGTTCCTTCTCCTTCTTTCCCTCTCATTTCTCATCCCATCTAAAGGTTATATTCACTATTCCCTATCAATGCATTCACTATTTTTGCATACTATTATATGCTTTTGGGGAAAGGATTCTAGGCAGAGTCTGATCTTCATACAAACTCACAGAGTCTGATCTTCATGCAAACTCATTAGTCTCTACCCCCTCTCCATCAAATTTAATTGAACCCTCTAGTGTAAATGAAGAATGAGAATGGGAAAGATGGGAGTAGACCATCACAGTTCATCCATAATGGGAAGAGAGTGCTCAAAAGGGTCAGCTGTTAGAGTGAAAGGGAGAATTCGCCCTGCTCCTCCTATTATGCATAGATGGGAGGTCATCCCATTGTTTATATAGCCGACTCACTCAGTCGCATCAACATTCTTATTTAGCAATATCGTTTCAGAATGTAGTAGAGTGTGCAATGAAGTGTCTTTCTCTTCATACACTGCCCAATTCGAATCGATGAAGAAGATAGAAAGAGTGGCCGTATCTGGATGTAAGTTTCATTCTATCTATCCATTCATCAGTCCTCATCTTATACATCGAGCGTCTTCAGCTGTCCACTCGTCAATCAATCAATAGAATCATTAACTAAATTAATTACAGTAGTATCGGCGTTTCATCTCGATTTCTGTGTGGAAGATGAATTGTATTCTCCTCTTCTTCAATCGAATGGACAGCCCCTCGTGGGTCGAAATCTTCTTCCCTCTTCACATTCACTCCTTCTCTTCCCTTTCTTCTCTCCAATATCAAATGGAGAGAGGAAACCTTCGTTTGAGAAGAGAGAGAGAGAGAGAGAGAGAGAGAGAGAGAGAGAGAGAGAGAGAGAGAGAGAGAGAGAGAGAGAGAGAGAGAGAGAGAGAGAGAGAGAGAGAGAGAGAGAGAGAGAGAGAGAGAGAGAGAGAGAGAGAGAGAGAGAGAGAAAGAGAGAGAGAGAGTGAGAGAGAGAGAGAGTGAGGGAGGGTAGGCAACCAAAAATGACAAGGTCTTAGTTGCTATAAAGTGCTGAAAAGGACTGAGAGCAAAAATTAAGAATCTCTACTTTCCTCTAGCAACATATTATTCTTTTTCAGCTGATTTATTCATCTCTTTCGCACCAACCAACATGGACTCATATTGACATTCTGGCGAAATCCCTTCTTCTCAGACGTTTATTCGAATCAGCTGAAGGAGAAGAAGAAGAAGAATTACCCCTGCTCATGCTCACTATATGTGAAAATGGTAAGAGAGAGAGAAGAAGTCAAATGAAGTGGAAATGGACTAAGGAACCGTGAGAAAGTAAAGAGAAGGAGTACGAGAATACTCAGTAGCTAGAGGGCTCATCTTTAGTACTATGAGAGTAAAGTAACAGGAGGGAGGAAGGATGATATTTATTTGAGTGTCTCCAACTCTCTCATTCGACGATTCTCCGTACAAAGTGGATACAATCGATGCTGGACTTGTCTCTATGTATGAAAACGAATTGAGAATCGTATTCAAGAGCTTCAGGTGAATCTAAAGAAAATTAATTATAAGTGTATGAGTAGACGATGAATGATGGGGGAGGGGAGGAGGAAGGGAGAATAAATGCACGCAACCACTAATACTTTTAATATTCGGCTTTTTTACGATATTATCCTCACTCCATCAATTCCTCTTTTAATCGACCCTCTCCCTTTATTCCCATACCAGTCATTCCCCCCACCCTCACTTATTTTTGTGTTCAATAACAGATCTTCTCTTCTCTTTTTCTCCTCTGCACCTCAAGGCGACCTACTTATTGCTCAATCGATTCGGGGAAAAGCTCAAGTAATCTTCGACTTTGGTAGGTACTTCGTTGTTCTTTACTTCGATGTTCTACATATATGTATTCTCCCCGTTAAGGTTCACTTTCACCATCTGAAATTGAAGGAGGAATGGCTCTCGATGATGGAAATTGGCATGAATTACGATGGATTCACCAATTCGATTCGGTACTCTTTTATTGTTTTCATCTATGCATTTTAACTATTAAGGTACAACTTTTTGTCGATGGAGTTCTAGTTAATACAACTTCTCCATCTGGACTTTATCGAAAATTAGATCTGAATAACGAGGTTCAAGTCACTTCGAAAAGGATAATAATTGTTCCAAATAGATTTGGATTGGAGGTAGACCGATTGAAGAAACATCATTACCTATTGCGACCCAATCAACTTTCCGTGGTTGTCTTCAAAGAGTTCAACTTAACTCGATCGATCTGCTTTCTTTCGCTCCTTCTGAGATCAGATCTAATTGCGTGGTTAGTCTCTTTCTCAATTTTGTAAGTATCTATCTATTTCTTTTAGATGACTTCTCCCCCTTCTCTCACATTATTCTCTCATTCAATTGCAATTCTTCCATTCTCATTCCTACCTTTCTCCTTCGAATTTCGACTTGTTTCCACTGTTTCTTCATTCGTATCGTTAGCATTCCCCTGAAACGAAATTTAGAAAGAAAATTCAGATTGAGAAATGCCCTGAACGACAACCTTATTTCAATTTCCATAGATGAATTTTCGAGTTTTTTCCTAACTTCGAACTCAACAAAGCACAGACAGAATAGTAATCCAAGTAAGATAAGTCGATTTAGATATTTGCAATTTCATTCTCGTTAAGAAATCAATGTAGCCGACGGATATTGGCATGCATTTTCCTTAAAAATTCGCTCTTCTAGAATGGAAATTGAAGTAGATGGAATAACTGTATTATGGATGGAAGGAACTGAAGTGAGGTTTATATATCCACAACTTTGTGTTAACGAAGTAACGGAAATAATATACAACGAGACAGTTATGTTTATAATTGGGTGGACATTGAGGTTCGATCAATGAGTGTAAATCTTGCATCGATTGTTCTCTCTGGTGAAGGATGCTATAGATCTACTACTCTCGATCTACAGGGCATTCCAACTCAAGGAAAAGTCGAAAGAGGAATTTGTTCCATGAAGGACAGGTTAACCAATTGTACTAACATACAATTTAGTTCTATAAAATTGTTCTTAGATGTACTCCAAATCCATGTTTAAATGGAGGGAAATGTAGACAGTCTTCACTTCAAACACACACGTGCAAATGTAAAAGCGGTTATAGTGGAGACTTCTGCAATATTTGTAAGTATTCCATTGGATTGTTAACTTTGCAAGAAGTAAAGGTAAAATTGTAGCTGAAAATCCTCGATCTTGTGAGGAATATTACTATCTAAAGCGTATTAATGGAAGAAAAGTATCTAAGAAAGAGAAGAAGGTAAGATTATGAAATTATCCAGTATGATTCAATCGAGATTCAGATAGCTATCGATTTGGATGGTGGCGAGGCGATACAACCAATGTTAGTAGAATGTTCTATAAAAGGGAATGAAATGGGAGAGGATACAGTGAGCATCTTAATCCTTTCGTCGTTAGTTCATCTATTAATAGATTGTTACTCGACTGTCTCATCAACTTACCTCTCCTCTTCGTGTAAATGGACAAACGAGAGCTGGAGAAGTGAGAGTTGATCTCAATTATGGAATTGATCTTACTCAAATGGAGAAACTCGTCGATTCATTCGATTTATGCTCACAGGTAATTTGAATATGAATTCTGTATAATTATGAATATTGCTTGCATTTACATAGTTGATGCGATATGAATGTACGGGAGGAGCTCGATTGATGACATGGGAAGAAGATCGCTCCCCATCGTCGTGGTATCACACTCATACCATTGTTCCCCATCTCTCTCCACTCCTCTCCTCTCCCCTTCTCAATCAGGTATTCTACTCGACACGACAAGCAAGGCCTTCAATGGGGATCGGCTCCTCCCTTCTCTAGAATGTGTCCTTGTGCACTACATTCGAATTGTACTTCCAACAAGTTTGTGATACTTAACATTTTTTCCCTAATTTTTCCTCTGTTGACAGACTGTGCAATTGTGATAGTGGAATGGATGGGATTGACGAGGGGAACAATACATATTCTCAATTGCTTCCGATCACATCTCTCTTCGTGGGAGGGACTACATCCACTTCGTCTGTCTCAGTTACTATTGGCCCTCTCATCTGCCAAAATAAACGTACCTCTTTTTAGGAAATATTTTTAAATGTGTCTCTTTCAGATGTTTATGAATCGATAACATTCGTTGATAGAAACAGCCGACTGGCTGGACAGTCTTCTTTTCAAGGTACAATGCACTCATTTCTAGTTAATTATTCTCCCTTTTGACAGATTCACGGTTTTCTCTTTCTCTTCACATCAAATTCACATATCGCCAGATGACCATTTTCTTATGGGAAAGTATCGACTCGAGACATTGGTTTAATCTTCATGTTCAAGGTTTAAGATTTCTGACACAATTTGCAATATCGTAAAGTTTTGTTTAGATGGAAGGATGGTGGGAGAGGTTTCGATTGGAGGAGAATATTTCGAAGTGAAGAATGCGAAGAAAATAAATGATGGAGATTGGCATGAAGTCAATTGGGATGCAAGTAGATTGGGGCAAAGGTATAGATGACTAGAGGATCTTCCGTTCATTTACTTAGAGACGCGAAGCTCAGCTTATTTTGAGGGAATGGAGGCACGAGTAAAACCTCCGCATGGACCGCACTTTTTGAATACTTAACCGATTTGACTGCTCTAAAATATCTCTGCTACGTGTCCCCTATCTCCAAATTGGACGAATGAGCATCGTGATCGGATAACTTTGGGGTGGTCAAAATCGATCAATAAGATAAGAAAATAGCTATTAGGAAAACTTACTATGAAGTTTGTATGAATGTGCAAATTTCGAACATAACATGCAGGGCTGGAAGCTTAGTTCCAATCATACCATTTTTACTTCGAAAAAAAGTACAGTACCGGAAAAAAGTATTTGGCCACTTTTTCAAACTGCTGTAACTTCTTGGCCAGGAGAGGAATCAGGCTAAGATTTCTAGGGTAGACAGGGGATCCATCAGAGATTCAGATGACGACAGTGAAATTTCGTGGTAACTCCTGCTGTTACATAGTGATGACGCAATCTTAACTTCACTCATTCGAAAATTCGTTTTTCCTCGAGGGAATTTTTCCCAATCACAAGACTTTCTGCGCATGGAGGCCTGTCCCAGGGCTACGCAGAGAGAAAGTTTCAAAGTGATTGCGCTTGCAGCGGCTGCTGCAGGGTTGCTATAAAATCAAGGCCTCAAATTCAGAACTCGGCTTCTAAACATGCTAGAGACCTGTTCTAGGCACCAATCTGCTTCTAATGGAGAGCCTCGATGATCCTGAAAGTATGACAGAGATTGCTCATCGTTTGCCTCTGGGAGCCAAACAAGTCACTTTTTCAGATGACCCAACTTTGAGAGCTCACCATTCCAAGGGTGATTTTTGAAAGTTAATGGTTCCGTCGTAGGGAAACTCCAAATCCATGCATTAATCGATGGTCAAATTTTTAGGGCTCTACGATAACTTTCCGGCATGTTGCGATCCATTTACGAAGGGACACTCATCGTCAAAATGCTCGCCCTCCAACTTTCGATTTTCTTCAACGGCTTCCAATCGGGGTCATACTCTGCCAGCTGGTAGCCCTTAACTCTGATATCATCTCAGCCAAGTTGCATAGTGGTTGCTCGACTACCAGGAAAGTTACGCCTATAGAACTTGAAAAATTAGTTGGCGGGCGAGCATTTTGCTGATGAATGTGCCTCCGTAAATCGATCGCCACAGGCCGGAAAGTTATCGTAGGGCCCTAAAAATTTGACCAACGATTAATGCATGGATTTGGAGTCTCCCTGCGACGGAACCATGAATTTTCAAAAATCACCCTTGGAATGGTGAGCTCTCAAAGTTGGGTCTCCTGAAAAAGTGACTTGTTTGGCTCCCAGAGGCAAACGATGAGCAATCTCTGTCATACTTTCAGGATCATCGAGGCTTTCCATTAGAAGCAGATTGGTGCCTAGAACAGGTCTCTAGCAGGTCTAGAAGCCGAGTTCTGAATTTGAGGCCTTGACATTACAGCAACCCTGCAGCAGCCGCTGCAAACGCAATCACTTTGAAACTTTTTCTCTGTGTAGCCCTTGGACAGGCCTCCATGCACAGAAAGTCTGGTGATTGGGAAAAATTCCCTCGAGGAAAAAAGAAATTTCGAAATAGTGAAGTTAAGATTGCGTCATCACTATGTAACAGCAGCGGTTACCACGAAATTTCACTGTCGTCATCTGAATCTCTGATGGATCCCCTGTCTACCCTAGAAATCTTAGGCTGATTCCTCTCCTGGCCAAGAAGTTACAACAGTTTGAAAAAGTGGCCAAATACTTTTTTCCGGTACTGTACAAAAAACTCTTATTTTTGGGTCTGAATCTCGTCGGAACTTCCCCAATCTGGCGGCCTTCGGAGTGAACGATAGGTCACTCCAAATATAAAAAAAATCATTATTTCGTAGGAAGCTCCCCAATCTGGAGACTTTTGCCTGGATTTTCTGAATTTTTTTCTTTTTTTTCGGAGCAAAAATGGCCAATCTGGAACAAAGCTTCCAGCCCTGCATATATGTAGACAGAACTGATTGGAATATATGACATTAAATAATAATGCATATCTTGCAGATTAAGAGTAGATAACGACGAGGAAGAAGATTTGAGATATATCGTCCTTCCCCACACAATTAATTGGACTATTGGTCCGTAAATCAACACATTTTTCATAGTATTACGGTTTAAAAAGACGTTTTAGGTTCAAAAAGTCAACGGAATGGAATTGGATTTGCTGGAGTTATTCGTAATATGTATCTAAATGGAAATGGACTTCCATTATCATTGATTGTACGAGAAGAGAATCCAAATGGTATTCATGAAGGGGAAAGAGGAAAGTAAGCAACACTTTATGTATTCTTTTATCAATTCAATCCCCTAGATGCAACAATAATCGTTGTTTGAATGGAGGTCGCTGCATAGATCATTATGATTCGTATTCATGCGATTGTTCATTAACTCCATTCGGAGGAGAGGACTGTACAAAAGGTGAATATTACTTATTCAGATCTTTTTTAGAAATTTTTTCTCTCTTTTTCCAATAATATGTCTAAATTTTGAGATTATTCGATGTGGATTGGTATTGGTTCGTCTTTGTCAATTCCATGGCAGAATCCATCTCTGACTTCATTATGCCATAGACTGGCAATAGAAACTCTGTCTACAAATGTATCTCTTGTTAGAAGTCGATCACTCTTCGGAGAGGCTTCATTCAATCTTTCCCTCACCAATTCAGGTCCTTCTTCCTTTCTATCGCTTCATCATTTCCTCATTGCAGGCCGTCTCTCAATAACAGCGTATGATGGGTTATCCTTAAAGAACTCAGAAACTTTTGGCCCCATAAATATATCAAATGATATTACTCACGATATTTCATTCTGTGCATCCTCAACTTCGTTTAAATTGACGGTATTATCAATTTCTCTTTGTAATCACCAATCAATTTCCAGGTAGATCATGAGCAAATTGCCTTCAACATCGCAGGAAATTTTTCATATTTTAAGTCTTTTAATGTGTGGCAATTAATGGATGAAAGTAAGATTTGTTCAAAGCGTAGATCAATATCTCTCGTTCTCGATTTAGAAAAAATGAATTAGAAAGGAAATGGATACGTAGCAATGCTACTAGCAAACGATTGAATGACGTTTAGAATTCATTGGATGTCTCTCTCGACTTCAAATTGGTTCATCATTTCCTCTAAAGGATCCATTGACCTCAAGATTGAAAACAAAAGGAGATGTGAAATATGGAAGATGCCCTTCTTCTATTGTGTATGCTTAATTTTAGGGTTGCGAAAACGGACGGACAATCCGGACAAATCCAGGACAAATTGTAAATCCAGGACAAATTGCATTTACATCAATTCCGATCTCCTTTGTCTGTTCGGACGGACGGCCGTTGTCCGGAGCTGTCCGGAATAAACAAGCAATCGTCGCTTTCTCCCTCATTCCACTCACTCGAATGAGAGCTGAGTGGTCGCCGAGTTCAAAAGTTCAATCACTCGGCGACCAATCCACATCGTCTCGAGTGAGTGGAATGAGGGAGATTGCGGCAAAAACTTGTTTGTCTGGGCAATTTTGCATAGATTGCGGACAATTCCGGACAAGTCGGCCGTCCGTCCGGACACGGACAATAACGGACAGTGTCCTCCTCATTCTTCATTTCACGTGACCGTTGTCCGGTTTTGTCCGTTTTCACAACACTACTTAATTTCTTTTTCCCTCTGTCACTATTGATCCAATCTCAGTGGTTCATCCCCAACTCCATCTCACTCGACCAACACTGATATTAAGATAGGATTAGATCTGCCCGTCTCTTCTACTTCTTTCGTCTCTATTACAGGTATCTCTCCCGTTTTTTCCACATTTCCATTCCGTCTTCAGGTGTTTTGGGAGCGATTTTACTTTTAATTCTTCTCTTATCTCTTTCTTCTCTAATTTGCTATATGAGATCTCGACCGGAAGGAGTGTACAATACAAATGAAGGATCTTCTCTTCCTCTTGATCATCAAAAATGCACTCCATCTCCTTCTAAATCGGAAGAGCCACTCGTTCATCGATCACTTCATTCCACTGAGAAGGAATACTTTTGTTAGCCATGTATATTACTGTATAATCTGTCCATACTCAAATGATCTCATGTTTTTGCATCTCATTGACATTCATTCCACTTTCTCATTTATCCACTTTACGGGCAAGAATATTCAATTGATTCCACCCACGAGTTTTTATTCGATTGTGTGATATCTTTCAAATTCAATCAGATCTCAGTAATTGCAAATGCCGATAAAATACGCCGCATACTCTCGGATTGAAAAAAAAATACTCAATGTGAAATATCACAAAGAAGGAATCAAAACTTGGGAATATGGTCCGACTAAATATCACAAGATGAGATGTAAACAGTTAACAAATAAATATATATATATATAATATATGGAACCCATCTGAATAAATTGTAGTGTGATATTTTCCGAAGAATTTCAGCTGTGGAAATGATTATTCTGGTTGAGGGGAATCCTTTCCATCCTTCGATTCTTGAGTACTCTCCCTCGAATTGTTCTTGTTATGGGGTGAATCTTTTCTTCTGAACATGTCATGATGAATCTTCTTTGAATTCGACGAAGGAATTGAAGAAGATGGAAGATTCGGAATTTCAGCTGATGGATATCCATCCAATCCACGTACTAATTTCTTTTTCTTCTTAAATATATTTTTTCATTGATGCGCATGAAAAAGTTTACTGATTACCTCATTATTTAATCCATTATCATCGTTTTCAAAACGTCTGTCTTCCCATTGCAATCCATCACTTTGAAGCGAGGAAGGGACGGATAAATGGCCTATCTGATCATCCTGAATAATTTATATTTCTCTATCTTTCTCGATTCATCCTTACGTCCTCTCTATCTAATCTAAGGGTATCAATATTTTTCTTCAATCCATCTTTATGTCCTTTTTTTTCAATTCCCTCTGAACTCTTCAATTTTCGGCTCGTGGCAATTCTTGTAGATGGAGATCGAACTCTCGCGGATATATCCATCTATAAAATAGTCATATCGTTGGGGGGGGGGGTATTATCACCTTAAGTGCAGCAGCATCTTCAACCATTCTATCGTGAGAATGGAGTAGAATAACAGCATGCTCTGATCCAACTCTATCTATTGTTTGAATCACCTAAGATTACATCCAATCACTTTCGTCCTAAAATATTCTTACCTTTCTCACAATCTTCTTCCAATTATTTATTGCTTGTTTTCTCTGTTTCGCTCTAGTTTTTTTAGTCTGTTTAATAACCATCAATCCCCGTGTTTCCAGTCCAACTTCATTTGTCTGCAATCGCTTTCCATGCTAAATCAATCGCAGATTCGTCCCTCACCTCACTCAATTTGATACTATATTCCAATTGGCACTGTGCCAGCTTCTCCTTATTCACTGATCGTTCCAGAACCATCACGATTTGTGCGTACTATATTCTCGAATGCAGTAATTGATTATTTGATATGACTAACTTGTTGTCTCCATGCTTTCTCTGCTTGGGCAATCACTGTTGTGTACGTGTTTCCCATCATACTGCGATCAGAGGAGAAAGGCAAAGATTATATCAAAATGGGAAAACAGAAAGAAGAAAGAGATGAAACTTACGCAATGAGGATGTTAATCATCATAATTGGCATAACGAACATATATAGAACGAAAAGAGTTTTAGTGAGTGCTTCGTAGTTTGCACATGCGAATTCCTCGTACTAAAAATAAATTGCATAATTCAATGTAGTAACTCCTTTCATTGGACATCAGATTATTAGCCACACAGGACCACGATCTTGCGTTTTTCTTGTCTTCATTTTGAACGACATATGTACCTACATAGATGCGCGTTTGCCTATATTTTTGAAATATGTGTCCTGAAGTTAGGGACACTAGGCTCCGCCCACTTTGAGGGGATAGAGGAACGAGCCAAACCTGCGCATGGGCGGTACTCTGCGAATACTTAACCGATTTGGCTATTCTAAAGCAATTCAGTTAGGTATCATCGATTTCCACAATGATCCCCGGGAGCATCCTGATCGGACAACTTTGGGATGGTAAAAATCGATAAATAAATAAGTTTTAAAAGTAGCGATTAGGAGGGTTATATTGATCGGGTCCAGTTGCTTCACAGGAATTTGACTAATTAGAATATTTCACGATTTTTAAAGAAAAAATCAGAATTCTAGCACGCGCAAGAGGCGAGAATTCTCTCTCGCCTCTTGCGCGCGTGGTTTTTGAGGCATAACTTTTCACAGAGAAAAGATAATCACAAACGGTAAAAAGTATGATGTTATTGGGACCATGAGGGACATATTGAACCCAGATTTGGTATCATTGCAACAAATCGGAGATGTACGTTGGGGTCTCTACCTGAAGTGTAGCACCGTTCAGAGGCATTTTTTGACCTCTAGTTTGTTTAGATCGATAGAGGCGCTAAAAAGAGCTGGGGGTTTTTCCCAGAAATGCACCAGAACAGAGATAATCGCGGTCAAAGTTGGGAATCCATGGAAACGACCCGGCGCATGGAGCCCCAGAATTATTCTAGCACAATGTGACTTTGGTGGCCGTTAGGATCTGCCTCGAGGGGCCCAAACCTGATGCTAATTCATTTGGTCATTTCCGCTCCATTCACAAGCATTGTCATTCTAGCTCGATTCTCTCGTGACAAGCGTGATTTGTGAATTCGAAGTGTGAAATGTTCCCCTTATTTCGTCTTCAAAAAACGTGTTTGACTGCTATCACTGATAAATCGGTCATTGTCACATCACATCACATCAATTTATCCAGGCCGAATTGTGCTTGGAAAATTCCCTTGTAAGCCGATCTTATACTCAGGCTACTCGGTTTGAATCTAATGTGAACAATTTCAGAATCTAATTTGAGCAATATTATCCATGGCTAAATAATGGTTCCAAAATCTTCTAATTAGATTCCAAAATCTCCTAATTAGATTCGGAAACCGTTTATGAATCTAATTAGATTCCAAAATAGTCTAATTTGATTCTGAAATAATCTAATTTGATTCCGAATTTTTCTAATTAGATTCGAAAGATTCTCCATTTTTGAAATTTACATTTTTAATCCCGCATGGAGACCAAAGACGTCCGGTTCTACCAGATGGAAGAACCAATGACGATTCAAAAATGTCTGCACAGACCGCATAGCAGCCTAGTACGCTGTTGCGAGAAGGATCACAAAAACTAAGTGATGCTTGAGAGGCATAAATCGTCTATGTCTAGGTTACGTGTGTTCTAGACGCGCCGGGTTGTGGTTTTTTTTTTCATTTTTGGAACCTAATAAGATCACAATTATATTCGAAAAACTTCTAATTAAATTCACATTTCAGGATGACCGTTTTGAATCTAAATGCAATCTATTTAGATTATACTTCTAATTGGATTCAAAAAACTTCTAATTAGGTTCTGATTTCTCGACTTTTCTAATTAGATTCCAACAGAGTTGCCTGAGTAACAAGATATTGCTCAACGAAAAAGTACGCCTCCCTCAATTTGCTTTCTCATTCATCCTCCTTCGATGATCGCTTTGAGGGCATTTTAGTGTGCGGGATTCAGATAAATAGCGAATAAAACAAAAATAGTAATAATAAATTGATCGATGACTGCTCTCTTCTTTGCGCATGATCTCTCTATAAATAATATATGGCGGGTGCAATACCATTGTTCGACAGGGGAAAACCCGCACTGATCAAACATGGGCGGAAATTAATCAGCCTCAAATTTCGTCGGGTATAGATAGCTTCCGATATTTAGCTAAGGACAATGTTTTGCGTGTAACCCGCGCGAAAATAGAAGGGAGAGGGTGCGTGCTAAAGTATCCGGGTAAATCTTCTGGCGACGCATCGACCTGTGTGAACAGATCGCTCTAGATAAAATTGAACGACCTTTAAATCGACAACTAAAAGTTACAAAAAAAATTGTAAAATGAAATAGACAGGCTTGATCAGCATCAATTTCTGCCACAGGAAACAAAGAGGATTAATTTAAGCGGCCTTTTGGCCTTTTGGGCAGACTTATTCCATAGCTACCGAAATCGGCGTGTTGGCGCCTGGAGCAAACGAACATATTGAACTGTTGTTTCATTGAGTCGACTCAACACTGTTTAACAGTCAATAATTGGAAAAAATTTAACATATTTTTTTTCCATTTTGACCACTCATATTCAGCCGACGCATTTAGGTATTTCGCAAAAAAATTCATCGTAGTTGGAGAAACGACTCAATTTTGGTTTCGATATTATAATCAATACAAAGCTAGTCGTATACGGTATACCTACACTAGCCGCCAAAATTAGATATATGACATCGCGTTTTTCGATCGTAAGTTCTTTGAAACTCGATCTAACTTCACTAAATTTTTACCATATCAATGTTTTATGATTGTGCACACGTCGGTAGTTAACGTTTTGAAAACTTCGAAGTGGAAGGTAGTGTTATGGAAGTGCCCCATGCCTTCCCCAATCATCACCATTTGCTTACTGCAACCCCAGTTATCGATTTATTGTAATAATTAATTATTCGAGTAATTAAAAACACAACTAAATAATTATTATAAATAAACTCGAATAATTAATCATTATTATAAATAAACTCGAATAATTAATCCTAGCGCCAGATTACGGTAGCTATTTATTTCCCCTTTTGAATTTCGCGCCCTTTCCGCAAACCTTACCATCATTATTACCGTAATTGTGTTTTCGTTCTGTTTCCGAGACAGTCTCTCGGTTAGTTTCACGTGTTGTACCCGTTTCACAGCGGGGATTCGTTAGCAGAGTAATAAATCGATCAACTATCACGTCCCCGCCCATCCACACGCCAATCCAACTCCATAATTTGGGGGCTGAGCGAGCCGGACGACGCCCGAGGACATCGCCAGGTATAAATCGGTTGTAAGGTAGCCTTGTGTGGATCCGGTCTGGTCGTGCCAGACTGGGGAGCAAAAGCCTAGACGCTCACTCGAGTGCAAAGTAGACTGTTGCGGCTCGTTGTATTCGAGTCAATTCGGTCGAAAAGCGCTTGTTTGAGTGTTGCACTCACAAAGGGAGTTAGTAGACCGCTCACGCTCGTTGTTTTCGGGTGTGAAAGGTCGAAAACTTGCTTGGGACGGTATTGCCCGTGAGTGAGGGAGGAGTCGGCGAGAGGAAGGAGCGAAGGGACGTGCAAAACGCGTTATTACGTGTCTGGGAAGATCGGAGATCGGAAGTGTACCCTGAGGGAGAAGGGAAGAGACACCAGAGAGGAGCAAGAGAGCATTATCGATTGATTTGACCTTTGGAAAGGGCGAGAGAGAACGGAAACGGCCGGGAAAGAGGCCAGAGCGAGAGATTATCGATTGAGTGGACGTGTTTACTCTGCTGCGCGTGATCTACCTCGTTTCTCGCTTTTTCTCGTGTTTTCGTGATACAAATCGAGGGAAAAGGGTAATCACAGTCAGAATTGCAGGATGACTGACGATTCGGCCAAGCTGAACGCCACCCAGGAGAACTCCCTTCTCAACGACGTCCATATGGATGATGACGAGGGGATGCGTTCACAACTACCCGAGAAGGTGAATGACGGAATTCAGACTAGAGCAATGGCAGAGGGAGAGAGAAGGAACGCATTGAAACTGAGTGACAGAATGACAGTGGAGTATGGAGAGATTACAAAAGCATACAAACAGTGCAGGGAACGAGTGAGAGCGATTACAAGTATAAAAACAGGGGGAGAGCAGCAGGACGTGACCGCATGTTTCAGAATGGCAGTGAATGAGGCGGATAAGGCATGGAAGAGCATTGTGACCGCAGTTGAGAAGGCTTTAGATGAGAAGGGCAAATGATGGGAGAGAAGTGGCATTCCTGGAGAAAGTGAACCTGAATTCGTTGGATGAAGCTGAAACAGAGATGAGAGAGAATAGAGAGAAGGTCGAACAGTACAGAATCATGGTCGAGTCATTGAAAGATTTGGAGGGCGTTGACAACATAGCTGATTTACTCACTAAAGTTCATACTGAGAGAGAAGAGTTTGGAAAGGCAAGACTGACCTGGGAGGAGGTGAGAGTGGAACTGGTAGAGATGGAAGGCGAGGCGGAGTTGGGAGAGGATGAAAGACTGATAGATAGATGGAGAGTAATGAAGAATGAATTGCAGAGCTCGGAGGAGAAGATCGAGGATATGAAACTGGAAGCGGGGAAGGGAGAAGACGCCCTCAAGTATTACAAGGAGAAGGCGGAGGAACTGGCCACAGCCAACGACAAGCTATTGCGCGAGAAGGCAGTCTTGCAAGGCCAGCTGACTGAAGAGATGGAGCACCAGATCATACTCAGAGATCAGAACTTCGGTCAGTCCAAGGCAGGCATGACTCAGGCCGGGGCAAGCTTGCCTCAGCATGAGGCAGTGTTGACTCAGTCCCAGAAAGAGTTGATAGAAATGCGGAAATTCACTGAGAACTTACAGCGGATGAAGGGGATGCGTTCTCATGGAGACGATTCGTTCACTCGATTCGATTCATATCAGAATGGTGCAGGTGACATGGGA
>LS517146.1:180098-193259 GCA_900490845.1 Pristionchus japonicus | reverse complement strand
GCGGACCCGTCCCATATTGTAATGTAGAAGATCGGAGTTTTGGCTGACGTTCAACAACTCGATTGCATATTCAATCGCCGTGCGTGCAAGGAGATATGAAGATGAAACGAACGAGGGCGTTCTTCTCGAGAGGAGGGGGATGTTATGGAAGTGCCCCATGCCTTCCCCAATCATCACCATTTGCTTACTGCAACCCAAGTTATCGATTTATTGTAATAATTAATTATTCGAGTAATTAAAACACAACTAAATAATTATTATAAATAAACTCGAATAATTAATCATAGGCATGGCCTAGCGCCAGATTACGGTAGCTATTTATTTCCCCTTTTGAATTTCGCGCCCTTTCCGCAAACCTTACCATCATTATTACCGTAATTGTGTTTTCGTTCTGTTTCCGAGACAGTCTCTCGGTTAGTTTCACGTGTTGTACCCGTTTCACAGCGGGGATTCGTTAGCAGAGTAATAAATCGATCAACTATCACGTCCCCGCCCATCCACACGCCAATCCAACTCCATAATTGTAGGTCACTGGGAATCATGCATTTTGAAGAATTCATTATTTTCCAAAACAAATCATGGAAAACTTTTCCCTGAATTGCACGCGTACTCTCTAATTGTTATTCAGAAGAGCTAACATGTAGCTACATAACCCACATTTTACTCAAGATACCTGACCATTTTTGGCTGAGTTTAAAAATGACGAAAAAAAAAAATGATTTTTACGTTCTGAACCCGTAACTCTCTCCGTAAAAGCGCAATTGAGCTGAAATTGATGTCGTAGCATCAGGTGACGGTCTGCAAGATTTGATGATGATATGGGACTGCTAGGTCAGCTAATCGCGGATATCATCCTTTTGAGTATATGGTTTTGTGCAGAGCGGTAGTTTCCGTAGCGAATTTTCCGATGGTCACCCGTTCAGAGGGAGACTCCCCCCCCCCCCAATGGTTATGTGTGTGTTTCGCGGAATTTGAAACGAATTGCATTACAGTTGTGAAAGTTGCGACACTTCAAATATGTCCATTTCGGAGAAAAAAACCATGTTTTCGATGCAAAATAGTCCATTTTCCTCATTTTTATGACGGATCACCATCCTGCAACTTATTTGTTTTTCGAGTAAGGGCATCCATATTTCACAAAAAGTTTGAGTATACATTGGGGAGTCTCCCTCTGAACGGGTGACCATCGGAAAAATTCGCTACGGAAACTACCGCTCTGCGCAAAACCATATACTCAAAATGATGACATACGCGATTAGATGACCTAGCAGTCCCATATCATCATCAAACCTTGCAGACCTTCACCTGATGCTACGACATCAATTTCAGCTCAATTGCGCTTTTACGGAGAGAGTTACGGGTTCAGAACGTAAAAATCATCTGGTTTTTCGTCATTTTTTAACTCAGCCAAAAATGGTCAGGTATATTGAGTAAAATGTGGGTTATGTAGCTACATGTTAGCTCTTCTGAATAACAATCAGAGAGTACGCGTGCAGTTCAGGGAAAAGTTTTCCATGAATTTTTTTGGAAAATATTGAATTCTTCAAAATGCATGATTCCCAGTGACCTACCTTCCACCTCGAAGTTTTCAAAACGTTAACTACCGACGTGTGCACAATCATAAAACATTGATATTGTAAAAATTTCGTGAAGATTGATCGAGTTTCAAAGAACTTACGACCGAAAAACGCGATGTCATGTACTTTTGGCAGCTAGTGTATACATGTAGCTATGTTACAGATACTTGGAATACGCCACAAAAGGAAGTTCTTGAACAAACGCTATACTCACATCATATCCTCCCATACTCGCTCGGAAAAGAGTGATAAATGTCTCCAGAAAATTATTGTATGTGTAGATTGTATACCCAGTGATTGGGCAGAAATTCTAAAGGGAGCATCAGCATTTATCTCTCCATCTTTCCTATCTATTAGCTTCTTACTTCATTAGATTCTGGAAGATTCTGTTTGGCATCCATGTCTTTGCCCACAAAGTAGAAGACTGTAAGGAGCGAATGATGAGAATTATTAAGGAAGGAAAGACAACCTTGTGAGAAGGAGACGAGAAAGATAGCACTGATAATAGCGAATCGAATCATGTCTCCGGCAATCATCGAATAAATCATTTGGACGAATGGACCTGTGAGTTTAGCACTCCTCAAATATAATAATTGAGGAAGACGAAAGCGGCCTTGCATAATAACCTTGCAAAGAAAAGAAGGAACATCCATGATCCAGGAAGGGCAAAGACAAAAAGAGCTTCCTCCACTTCATGCAACTCAAATAGATCACATTAAATAAAATGAAACAAAATGAGAGGTATACTTCGAGTATTCGGAAGGGGATGCATAGGAGAAGGAGTATATTCGCTCCAATGAAGATTATTTTGGCAGGTGCCGTTCGCTTAAGTTTATTAATCAATCGCTATATATGGAGCTGTATGCAGATACATATTGAGAGAGAGAGAAGGTTGAACTGACTAAATTGCGGAAGTATCCGAAAAATCCTTGTGTTCTTAACTCGCCCAATTGTTGGACGAACACGAAGAAGAGGCAGTTGAGAATTGTGATTATCTCGCAGGCTGTTCGAATCTAAGACGTTTATCACGGGTCTCGTGTAAAAACGCAGGAAAATTAAACCCTTTTGCGACAGCAAAAGATAGTTGGTCTTTGATTTGGCTGAAACTTGTTTAACTAGCCAAAGGGAGGACGAGGATGACGTTTTTGCATTTTGATTCTCGAAATTTGCATATTCAATTAGGTTTATAGACCTACAACTTCAAAGAGCTGAATCTCGCTTCTGTTTTGACATACCGAGTTCTAATTGGTTCAGATCGATTGGTAATATCCTCCTCTTCAAATAACTCCATTAGGGATAATGTTTTAATTTTCATCTTCGATGAGTAAACCCCCAAAAAAAAAATTTTGTGCTCACATTATGCAAATTATCTCGAAAGTCTCCTGAAAAGCATAATAATTTTATTTATGATATCAATTCCCATCCCCGAATTGGGCTACCCACGGCGGCTCAAAACGACTCCCTCCCCGCATCTGATTAACGCAGAGAGCGGCGGCCACGCTCCATTCTCGTTTGGCCAATGAGCACGCGTCTCGAGGCAAGAGAGAGCACAGACGACGAGGTGCTCTCTCGAATTCGTGTGCTCTCTCTCTCTCACGCACGCAACGCTACCGCACGCGTCAAAATGCAATAGGGGAGCGAGTTTTGATTTTTATATACAGTTTTGTCCATTTCTTGGAAAATGCGCGATATTTAAATTCGATTTTTGCCTCCGCATTTCGTTCGCTCGATGAGTCGGAGAAATTTGTGTTAGTTGTTCGAAGCGACAAAATTCACCGTTTTCGCAATACAAGCGAAAATGTATTTCAAGCGCAATAATTTCTAAGTCCGTAGAGACCGATTTCTCCCTTACAGTAGCCCTATCGGGGGAGGGGGGCAGAGTTGAGGCCCAAGAAAAATATGGTAGCCCAAATCGGGGATGGGGAATTGATATCAAAAGTTTCAAAGGCAATTTGATTCTTCGAGGATTCACGGACGGATCAGACTGAACAAAATGGTGAATTTCGCGCTGATGTGCAGGCAAAATTCTACAGCGTAAATGTGTGCAGCGCGCTCACTAAACACAGTGATTTTTCATATTTTTCCTTGTTTTTCGCTTGCCGTTTGAACGAATTTTGATAGGTAAGGATATCCTCCCGCTAATTCTTCTTCAAAGCATATGCCCTATACGATCCAACTTTAAAAACGAATTAAAATAGCGGAATCTTAGACATTATCGCGACATTCAAATTTTCGTCATGATTTACTGTTTTTCTATATATTCTGATTTTTTTGTGGAAATCTATTTTGATAACGAGAAATGGGGAATGATTCGGCTTCGTTTAAGCCTAAAATAGTGGACTATTTATCTAATTTAAAATCAAAGCCGCGAATAGGCACACACGCGATGCGTGAAAAGGCGCGCAACGAGCGGTTTTGGCCATTCACCTCCGATCCGTCCGTGGATTCCCAGATCCTTTTGATTCCATTCATTCGGCATCTTTTGAGTCTGGGAACCGGTGGTTCTGGGAATCCAACATTCTGGGAATCCACGATTCAGAAGGTCATAAGTCGGCTCAAAATCATGGAATCGACTTCAAGTTTGGAGACATCATTTAGAAACCTACTGTCATCCTGTGTTTCAAATGGTAGATCAATCGGACAATTTTGCACTATAGTTCCGCTGTAATGGCCATCAAAACTGAAGGAGACTGTCTCAAAATTGATCAACTGATATGGGGAAACATTGCTTTTTGTTCCAAGAATCTCTAAAAACAATAATTAGTGCCAACAACGAAATCCGGGATTGAAAACTACGAAACTTCCGTCTAGTTTTCAATGTGTAATCGGAATGTGTTTCACATTTTTAACTTTTAGAAAAGACAGGGAATCCTTGGATTCCCAAACTCCCTCAACAGGGAATCATTCGATTCCTCGCTGAGAGGAGAGAGAGGTGATTTGGGAATCATTCCGCTCTCTCCGAGCGCGTTGAGTCGGTTGTTTATGAATCAAAATGCCAACCCTAATCTGAACCAATTAGAACTCGGTCTGTCAAAAACAAAGCGAGATTCAGCTCTTGGAAGTTGTAGGTCAAAAAACCTAATTGAATATGCAAATTTCGAGAATCAAAATGCAAAAACGTCATCCTCGTCCTCCCTTTAGCTAGTTTTTTTTAGCTAGTCAAACAAGTTTCAGCCAAATCAAAGACCAACTATTTTTTCCTGTCGCACTGGTTCCTACACTTTTACAGGAGACCCGTGCTATACCCAAAATGCTAGTTTTTTTTCGTTTCTGATTGAGATGAATATTTTTTTTGTTTATTCAAGTTTCTCAATATAACATATATTTACAAAAAAATATGGTTTAAAAAAGTGGACCAACCCAATCATCAAATCTGGGATTCTTCATATATAATCTTTCTCTCTCAGTTGGTCTGAGATAGACAACTAGTGAAAGACAAACTAGATGAAGAATTAGTAATGCGAGACGTTCCACTAGTTTACGCTGAAAAACTCACGTATATTCATTTCCTGAAACTAATATTTCCGCCCTTATTTTCTCCATGTATCAAATGATCGCAATAATCTCACAAATGCGAAGGCCTTCCATTTATCAGCAAGAAGTCTCTGTATCACTTCACTCGCAATCATATCCAAATGCTCCGGAGTATTCCCATTGATAACTGTCATTAGAGCAGAATCGTAGTCTCAAATCCTCCTCATTATTTTATTTTTTAGAATAAACTGACTTGTGGATCCATCTGGTCTAATTGTATCGAGTGTAGAAAGAGGGTAGGCAGAACAAGTCATATCAGAGAATCGCCAAAACTCCTGAAAATGGATAGTAACAATGGTATTTAGCTTTGTTTGGGAATGAATTAAAGCACTCACCACTTTCATTAGCTCTAACATTTCATCGAAAATCTCTTTTCTTCCTAATTTAGTAGCGAGAGTTAATGGAGTGTATCCAGCATTATTAACGATATTAGGGGCTGCTGGTTTGGCCCAATGACGGACCCCGTATGAGTACATTGACTAAATTGTATATTATTGGTTCATCTATGTAGCATTGGTATCAGGAAAGAATGTATGAAAAAGAGCCCCTTTGTGAACTAGAAAATTCAAACCTAATTCAAACCAACCATATTAGTATGGATACATGCCCTAGTGACAAGGATTCGATCCATCCGGTCCACCAGTCCCACAACCGTCTTTTAGGTAATTTCCGGTTCTAGATCCGGCTATACTGTATCTCACGACCCAGTTGAGCTAGATACTCGTTCTACGGCTCAAAACACGCGGAAAAATATGAGAAACAAGAATCTTTTTAGAAATCGAATTTTCGATTTGTTTCGAAAAAGTTATGATTAAAAAACTGAAAACCCAAACCTTTTGAAAATTCAATCGCTACCTAGAACCCCCGTTGCAGTGAATTTTATTTTTTAATCTCAAAGAGTGAATACATAGGCATAATTTAAAAATATTTCAACTTGAAATTTAGTGACCTCCTAGAGGCGAAAAGAGCCTCTGAACATGCCGAATCGCGATTTTTCCAACAAATCGGTTTCGCATTCTACTACCACTAGTCGTAAATTCTCAAATATCGCTCAAATAGTAATTTAACACATCTTTACAAACTTTTATCACCATAAGAGCCGATTTCGCCACAGTCATTTTTGGGCCAAAACCATGAACCCGGGGTCATGGTCCAAAATTTACTTCAAAAGTCATGATCGAGGATCTTCAAATACTATGTGCCGTTCCATGGTACAGTAGTCCAGTAATTTATCGCAACCCGAATTACCGTAATACGGTTATCACAAACTGGTTTTAAAAATAAATGTATGCATAAAAATCAGTTAGCGATTTCACGACTGGTAGAGTACAGTAATTCGGGTTGCGATAAATTACTGGACTACTGTAGCATGGAATGGCACATAGTATTTGAAGATCCTCGATCATGACTTTTGAAGTAAATTTTGGACCATGACCCCGGGTTCATGGTTTTGGCCCAAAAATGACTGTGGCGAAATCGGCTCTTATAGTGATAAAAGTTTGTAAAGATGTGTTAAATTACTATTTGAGCGATATTTGAGAATTTACGACTAGTGGTAGTAGAATGCGAAACCGATTTATTGGAAAAATCGCGATTCGGCATGTTCAGAGGCCCTTTTCGCCTCTAGGAGGTCACTAAATTTCAAGTTGAAATATTTTTAAATTATGCCTATGCATTCACTCTTTGAGATTAAGAAATAAAATTCACTGCAACGGGGGTACTAGGTAGCGATTGAATTTTCAAAAGGTTTGGGTTTTCAGTTTTTTAATCATAACTTTTTCGAAAAAAATCGAAAATTCGATTTCTAAAAAGATTCTTGTTTCTCATATTTTTCCGCGTGTTTTGAGCCGTAGAACGAGTTTCTAGCTCAACTGGGTCGTGAGATACGGTATAGCCGGGTCTAGAACCGGAAATTACCTAAAAGACGGTTGTGGGACTGGTGGACCGGATGGATCGAATCCTTGTCACTAGGGCATGTATCCATACTAATATGGTTGGTTTGAACTATCTAGGTTTGAAATTTCTAGTTCACAGGCTCACACATTCTCTCCTGATTCTTATGGTAGATAGATCTGATTGACCATGTTTTATGTTTATACATTATACACAATCTTCCATCTATATAGAATCTATGTTTGTTTTTGTTTTCAATTATATATATATGAGGCCGTCTGTGTTAGGTTCAACAAGACTCTGGAACAGGAGCACGAACAGCCTCCTATACATACTTTCTTTTTCTTAGATTCTCTCTCGTTTCTTGTGATAAAAAACGATGAATATTAAACTTCTACTGTCGGTCGTTTCTATTGACCAACGTATCTATGAGGAAATAACGAAAACAGAGAGGAAAAGATAACTCACACTTGAATATGTAATGACACACATGTGAAGAATTGTGTTCCCAAATGAGTCCTAGATTTTATGGATCCAAATGTGAAAATGCGTGAATAGCAAAAGTAGATGTGTACCTGCATATTCGCATCTGCTCCATATTGGACGAGCATATCGTATATATCCTTGTTAGAGAAACAAGCAGCGAAAGCCAATGGATATTCACCGTAGTACGCATACCCTTAACAATGCTAATGTATGTATTTGAATCATATTACCATCTTTGCCATTTTACCATCTCTGTCAGTTAATTCATAATAGTTAATCATTAATCGTCATATCACATTCAATTTTACATACCTTGGTAATCTACTACTTTCCCGGTGTTTTTAAAGTCTTCTGGTTGAAAGAAATTACCACACGCCCTCGCATTCACATCGGCACCTCAAATATTCCCTCTTATTCTATATCTTCAAACTTGTGTTCTCACCATTCTGTAACAACAACTGGCAAGTCTCATAATCATCATGTACAATTGCAAGATGTAGTGCAGATTGACCTGGTTGAAGGTGGTATCGCAAAACTTCCCTGTCTCCCCCCTCTCCCCCCTCCCTCCCCCCCCCCCGTCCCCTTCAGATTGGCTTTATTCACTTTCTGTCTACCTCGTACCTTTCACATGAGCGAATCGAAATTCACCCCCATAGAGAGAAATAGAGAGAGAAAGAAAGAGGGAGAGAGATGGAAATGGAGTCAAGAAATGATGTGAGAGGAGGGAGAAGGTGAAATGAGTAGAAGGGAGGAAGGGGGGAAAGGAGGAAGGAGAAGAGGAAGGGGGAGGGTTCTCAATGCAATAAAGAGCAAAACAATAATCGTGCAACCGTTTTCTCACCAAACATTTCGTCTCCTAGGTAAATATCGTGAGCCAAAGGTGGAAATCGAATCAAGAGAATTCTTGCTATCTGCAAATGTAATGCATGAAGATTGTTGAGAGTATTGATAATACAAAGGTCTTGCCTCATAACAAACGGGTTGCTCTCTATTCAATAGAAGATGGATAATATTCTCTCCATCAATTCCTCTCTTATTCAATTTCCAACTTGCGTAATGTTCTCTAAATCTTCGATCTTCTTTCATTTCGATTCCTTCTTCTGCCAGTCCCAATTGAGTATTCTCAATATTCACCATTAATATAAATACACAATTTTCCCTTTTTATATAATTAATTTCGTTCTTTCATCAATCTAAACTGCGGGGAAATGGAAGAAAGTATCTCCACTGAGCATCTTTCGTCTCTCCCTATCTCTCTCCTCTTCACGAGTTGTCAATGGCAACTCTACCGTATATCGAATGGAGAAGTGATGAAAACATGGGTAGAAGTAGACTACGATTGAAAGAGAGTCAAATGCATCTAACCAGTGTTTTCTTCCATTTCACATAATCAGCGAATTTAATGAGTTGGGGCTTCGCTCCTTCGTTGTACAACATGGGAAGAATCTTTTCTTCGGCGAATCGAATAACTCCGTCCTCTCCATCTTTCTCATAGATTGATATGAGTTCTCCTCCTGCCATTTCATTCATTTAGTCAGTTCATCAGTTCACAATACGTTCCGTTATCACTTATAAGTCACTCAAGCCCTTCATAATTTGCTGATGAATATTCCTCATTTTTTGACATGCAATCATTTAACTTAACCCACTCTCCGTTCATAAAGATGTGAATGTATGGATTGTGAATTATGAAATGAACAGAGTTAACACAGTAACACAGTGAATGGTTTAAAATGTGCGCAAAATTCAAAACTACAGAAGCTTGATTATTAAGATTATGCATCGGAAAACGTTAAATGAGATATGTATCGATTTCACCGGAGCACCTATTCTAAAAGAGCGGCTCTAAGTGTAAGATTAAAGAAACCTCGAGATTTATTATGAATATAAAATAGATAAATAAACAGACCTTTCCTTACTCCCACCCATTTGTAGAGATGATTCTTCTCCCTTTCTCGATAGAGATTACTCCATTTCTCATCCAAATCATAAGCTTGTCGTCCTTCTCCCTTCATTCGACTACTCAACACACCCATTCCTTCTGAGACTACTCAAATCAATGTCTCCCTTCTCTCCCTTTCCTTCCCCATGACTCCGCCCACTCAAGGAACTGGATGAGAAAAGAAGTAGAGAAATGGGTGGAGATAAGGATGTAGGGAAGAGAGTGTGGCCATTGGATGAATCCAAGTAGGCGGGGCAAGGGATGAGTAGGATATTCACATACTGTCACTACCCTCACTTGTACCAATACTCATGTACAGTAGCGCCGGAAAGTCACTGGCCACTTTTTCAACCTTCTGTATCTTTTTAGTCAGAAGAGCAAATATTCTGAAATTCCTAGGGATGTTATAATATCTATCTGGGCTTCGGGCCATATGGTTACTATTTCGCAATAACCTCTGGTCTTGCATAGTGATGACGCAATCCCAATGCATACTTTTTCGAAAAATCATTATTCTTTGGTGGATTGTTTCCGAGTTACCAAATTTTTTCCACATAGAGACTAGCCCGAGGGCCACCTAGGAAAAAAATTTCAAGTTACTACGACCACTCGCCATGGCTTTAGAAATTCAGCAAAATGGAACTCGAAAATTCACAACTCTGCCGCTAGCGGTGCTAGAGCCTTGTTCTTAGGCTTAAAATGTTTCTAATAATGAGTGTTGATTACCCAGCGAGTATAGTAGCATTAGCCCTCCATTTAGTTTTAGGAACCCGGAGAGTCACTTTTTCACTTGACCCTATTTTGAGGTCTCACAGTTCCAAGGGTGATTTTTGAAATTTCATGGTTTCGGTGCAGGAGTGTTCTACTACTACTCAATTACTGATCCTCAACTTTTTAGACCATCTCCGGTCTGTGCCGAATTGATTACGAAGGCAAACTTTCCCAAAAAAAGCTAGCCTATCCCATTTTCGCCCCAAGTTAACATTCATAATTATCTATGGAGCGGAGCTGAAGCTCTGAAACTTCTCGTAGTTCACAACGATAGTGTGTGCTTATGGTTAACGAAGTTTGAGCTCGATCGGACATCTTTGAAAAAATCGAATATGGTAGAGGCGAGCATTTTTAGGGAAAGAGAGCCTCCGTAATCAATTCGGAATAGGCCGGAGAGTTATCCAAATGATCTAAAAAGTTGAACATCGGTAATTGAGTAGTAGTAGAACACTCCTGTACCGAAACCATGAATTTTCAAAAATCACCCTTGGAACAGTGAGACCTCAAAATAGGGCCAATTGAATAAGTGACTCTCCGGGTTCCCAAAACTAAATGGAGGGCTAATGCTACCATACTCGCTGGGTAATCAACACTCATTATTAGAAATATTTTAAGCTTAAGAACAAGGCTCTAGCACCTCTAGCGGCAGAGTTGTGAATTTTCGAGTTCCATTTTGCTGAATTTCTAAAGCTATGGCGAGTGGTCGTAGTAACTTGAAACTTTTTTCCTAGGTGGCCCTCGGGCTAGTCTCTATGTGGAGAAAATTTGGTAACTCGGAAACAATCCACCAAAGAATAATGATTTTTCGAAAAAGTATGCATTGGGATTGCGTCATCACGATGCAAGACCAGAGGTTATTGCGAAATAGTAACCATATGACGCCGTTCGCGTAAGACTCGATCAAAGGCCGGCACAGCCAAAATGGGTCGATTCGCTGTAAGTGTGTGTTTTGGGGTTCTCGAGGGTGCTGACGAAGATGCGCGAGCTCATTTTGCATTTTGAGCCTCCGTCGGCTCCAGACGGCGTCACGTCGAAAACCATTTTATTTTTATTTCCATGTTCTACATAGCGCTAAAAATAAGTGACTGCGGTTCCCAGGGGAGAATTTGATGCTGATCACGCCTGTCGAGGTCATTTTTCATTAATTTCAAAAATACTGTATTTGCAAAATGAGATTTTGCAGAAAGTCCCGTGCAGGCTTAGCAACATACACCATTCGATCCGCCTTGAAGAGAGGATTCCGAAAATGCCCCTAAACGTAGGGAAATACCCTGCGGTTTTCAAATGAGCAAAATAAAACCGAGGCGAAACTGAGTAGGAGCGACGTCTCTCTCCTTTGATCTACCTCTTCCCCGAGCTGTCTCTCTCTCCGCTCTCTCTCGTATTTACACGCTCTCTCGCCTCGCCCTTGAGGTCACGGCTCGGGGAAGAGGTAGATCAAATGAGAGAGACGTCGCTCCCACACAGTTTCGCCTCAGTTTTATTTTGCTCATTTGAAAACCGCGGGGTATTTCCCTACGTTTAGGGGCATTTTCGGAATCCTCTCTTCAAGGCGGATCGAATGGTGTATGTTGCTAAGCCTGCACGGGACTTTCTGCAAAATCTCATTTTTCAAATACTGTAATTTCGAAATTAATGAAAAATGACCTCGACAGGCGTGATCAGCATCAAATTCTCCCCTGGGAACCGCGGTCACTTATTTTTAGCGCTATCTAGAACATTGAAATAAAAATAAAAATGTTTTCGACGTGACGCCGTCTGGAGCCGACGAACGCTCAATATGCAAAACGAGTACGCGCATATTCATCAGCACCCTCGAGAACCCCAAAACACAAACTTACAGCGAATCAACCCATTTTTGCTGTGCCGGACCACTCCCGTTCTGTTCGATTCTTACGCGAACGGCGTCATATGGCCCGAAGCCCAGATAGATATTATAACATCCCTAGGAATTTCAGAATATTTGCTCTTCTGACTAAAAAGATACAGAAGGTTGAAAAAGTGGCCAGTGACTTTCCGGCGCTACTGTATATTGTGAATAAAGAAAGGGAACGTTCTCTCAGATAATTTATTTGCACACATTTTCCTTCGTAAGAGACTGCAACGAGATATTTACTACTTTCAGCAGTTTCACTATGAACATTAGAGAAATGGGACGATTCGAATGAACTTTGAAAAATGTATGGCTAATTCCGGTTTCGATCCCGGAACTTTTTATTGCACTGAGGAAGTTGAATCGTGTGGCGATCTCCGGCTTGATTCCGGGACTTGGGAATCCCTATTTCGAGGGCCAAAATTCACTCAGATGTTGACTTTGCACCGCAACACCAGGATAACACCTTCCAAAGGAATGTGGATGAGATATTGGATCGAGATTGGAAAGAAGGGAAGTGAGAGCGTGGAAAGGGATATTCCCTTGTGCTGCGGGCCACAATTGCGTTCTTACATGTTAGATATTCGTCGTAATGCTTAAGTCAGATTGGAAACCCTTCATATGTGGATCCTGCCCTATATTTTGTATGAACACACCTAAACGATCGGAAGGGCGAATTAGCCCCGTCTCCATTTAGGCCAAATCGGATAGAAAAAAAACAACATTTCTTTGGCTGATCGTCCATGGCTCTACAGTACATGCTAATCGCCTCATGCATATGCGCGCGCGGCTGCGCGCCGCGTGCCGCGGCTTGCGCGGCTTCATTTTGCAGAACAACCAACAATGGCCATGAAAAGTGACCTCGATTTTCTGAATCTGCGTGTGTTTCCCCATCGATTCCACCTTTGACCCATATTTTACAATGCTGTTTTGAAGAGCTGGAAATATTCTCTGAAAATACCTGACCCAGCGAACTAAAAATGACACAGTTGAACAAGTACCCAAATCTTCCCTTTCATCGATTTTCAGCATGTTTTTCCTGTCTAAGGGACTGAAGAGTGTCAAATGCTACGAAATACGGGCTT
>LS517146.1:144573-172362 GCA_900490845.1 Pristionchus japonicus | reverse complement strand
CATATGGGTGACGATTTCAACACATTTTAAACACCAAACACGCGATAAACCAACAAACAACGGAAGAAAACGAGAGAGAGAAAGGCTCCCACGACCATACGCGCAACGCGTCCCTCGGTCGCGTCAACAAATGAAGGCGGTTGGCAACGTGCCAAGGGAGGCGGAATTTTTCCGTTCCCGCGTAGTTTAGGACGCAGTGAATCAGACAAGCCAGACAGACAAGCCGGATCCATCGGGAGTTCGTCCAGAGACGAGGCCTTTATCGGTCATCCCCTTTCAACTCTAGTCTATCGTAGACCTTTTACATACGGATTATCGTCGGTCTCATATGTACATCAGATTAGAGTGTTTGAAGAAGATGTAGATCATGAAAAGCTACCGGAGTATTATTGATTTCGCTGGATTTTCGAGCTAAATGCAAGCTAGCTCGAAGGGTGTACTAAAGTTCTGTGGAAACATTACTCGCGGCCTTTTCGCCCTTTTCGAGTTATTCAACGTTGCACGAGTTATACAAAATGAAAATGGATTGTGGTCCTTATCTACACGAGGTTACACAAATCAACATTTCGAATAGGGTTTGCAAACTCAGTCCGGGCTGGAGGGGCCACCGACTCTCCAGCCCGACCCGGGCTTGAATAACGGGCCACTCGAAAAAGCGTTAGGCCCGGTCGGGCGCGTTGACTGCGAGAGTGAAGAGGCGGGCCGGGTATCGGGCCGCGGGCCACCGTCGGTCCGTCGGGCTGAGATCGGGCTAACATGTAAGACAAATGAATCGTTCTCTAGGGGGAGATGTCATTGCTGCGAAACTGTGCTTACGTAGTCTAGTGGTTGTGATTTTGGGTTGTCTACCATTATGCAGCAGTTCGAGTCCAGCAAACGGCAGTCATCTTTTGCTTCTTTTTTGTTATTGTTTTTTTACATTTTAAAAATGATTAATATGGGTTATTATTATTTTAACCTCATTATTTCAGAATTCATAGCCAGATTGTTCCGAAGATCTATAAGAAGAAGATCAATCCAGGAGGCACACGAATTTCTCAATGCAAGTATTGCTCTTTGATTGATAAAACTTGATTTATAAATGTCAAAAACAACAACAAAAAGGAGCAAAAGATAACTGCCGGTTGCTGGACTTGAACTGCTGCAAAATGGTAGACAACCCAAAATCAAAACCACTAGACTACGTAAGCACAGTTTCGCGGCAATGACATCTCCCTCTAGAGAACGATTCATTTGTCTTACATGTTAGCCCGATCTCAGCCCGACGGACCGACGATGGCCCGCGGCCCGATACCCGGCCCGCCTCTTCACTCTCGCAGTCAACGCGCCCGACCGGGCCTCCCAGCCCGATCGAGTCAAAGGGGTATTTTCTAGACGGGTCACCGATTACCGGGCTAGCCCGCTTTTACCTACCCTAATTTCGAACCTCACTAATTGTTCATAAATAGCGAGTAGCAAGAAAGGAATATACAAGAGAAACAACGGAAGACGAATCATTTACTCAATTATAAGAGTGTCATCATACAACGATAGTCTTTTCCTCTATTCAACCCATTTTGCCTTCTGAGCTTTGATATCTGCCTTTAGATTCTGGGCCAGCACAATTGCAACTGCCTAAATAGTTGTATGTTTAAGTGAGAGATCCGAAGGTCTTAAAACCTTCACAATTAATACGACAGCAATAACAATGATTAAAGTCCGGCCGTTAGACTTTGCCCAATCATCGATTGCGCTCAAGCATCCCACTTGATAGATCGCACTGCTCAGTCCGTCCTAAATAGTGACACTTCACACTTGCATCGTCTAATTCCTCACCTTTCTCGATTGTTTTCCACAGCCAGTATTCACATCCATCTCTCCTTCATCTTTCTTCACATATGGATCAACACAGCAAGAGTAAGGCACTCCATTGGAAAATGGATTCGGTGTTTCATCCTGTTTGTTAGCCGCAAAATACATATTAGCATCCCAATCATCGGGACTGTTAATGCCGCAGCATTTCATCATCATCTGTTATAGTTATCGTCTGAATAGATATAACTAATTGTACCTGAATCTGATCTATTAGATCCTGTAGATCTTCATTGCTATTATAAGAGGGAATCATTCCTTCGAGAATCTTAAATTTTTTTTGTCTTTTATCTTTTCTTATTGACGATATTCTCTCTTGTTTCAAACTAGTCTGGTTTGCGCTCTCGACATGGAAGCATCGGGAATACAAGTTGCCTTTGGGAAAACTTTGATTCCTAATTGAGTGATCTCCAAGATAGGTAACGAATGACACTATTTCCTATCTTTGCGTTCATTCCTTACATCTCCGATTGTTTCCATCGCCTTATCCTTGCAGAAATACATTATTAGGACAAGAGCGAATTCGAGGAGAAGAATGAAAATGAGGGCGTATATGTATATTGTAAGTAGGATATTGTTCTCCCGAAGAGATCCAAGGCATCCGCAGAAACCTCAAAATTAATCACACCCAATTAACCCTTGATTCATCAAGCCTAAATAAATACCAATGATGAAAATCAGAATTCCGATAAGAATGGCAATGAGTGTGGGATCCATTGCAAAATGACCAGTATTTTGCATCTTTTTGTAGATTCCACCGTTATCAACCTACAATTCACTCATAAACCGTATGCGAGTAATCTCCATAGAATGGTCATTTCATTTCTTGACCAGAGACACAAGCACGGACGCGCTTATATATCTCGAATATGCTAATTTGATAGCCTCCGTCATCACCTGGCAATATGTGCCTAGTGCAACCAGTATGAATCCAACCAAGAAAAAGATGACATTGAATATGAAGATTGTATATTTCGTGCAGCAGCCAACTTCCGACTCATTAGACTTTTAATAGAATTATAAATAGAGGATTGAGTAGAAATGTACTCACATCTTCATCATCTTCACTACGAGCCATTTCGCGAAAAAGAGAGAAACCAATCGGATGGATGAAACAAGTGATGAATGAGGGAGAGAGAGACAGTCGGACATTTGCATTCCAACCTCTTCAAATCATCAATATTTGTTCAATTATTTAAAGTAATATAATTGCGATGAGGACAATGATTTACTTCAACTAAACCGAACTCGCATTAAATATACATCAATATGCATAAGGCGAAGATTTTAAACAAAAATGCAACTAATATATGTAGTTGGGGAAAATAATACGAAGGAATAGAAATATGCATTAACCCCTAAATATACAGTAATAAATTATTCGAGGTAGAAGAAAAAGAGAGGGGGCAAAATACAGGGCGATTAGAGGAAGGAATATACCGAATTTCTGTTCAGTTGGGAAGTATAGAAGAGATAGAAGAGATGAATCCATGAGTGCACTCTCAAAGAGGACATTTTTAATTCTATATTATCTCTGGTGTGCCGCCCCAAGTTGCCATCAATCTTGGAGGCAAGTTGGGAGACTGATCTCTCGTTTTCTATACGGTACTTGATTTGGGTAGCGAAGAGATATAGGTAGAGAAAGAGACAGGACGAGAGAGTATGGGAAATTGAGAGTTGGGGCGCTCCCAACTTGCCATCAAGCTTGGGGCAAGTTGAGAGGAGAGTTGTGGAGGCACACCAAGGGATGCTAACTTCCTTTACAACAACAAGGTTCTTCCAAAATGGATGGTGGCCACTCTTTGTTTTAAAATAAACTAAATCGCTAGTCATGTTCTACACACTCATTATATGAGAATATCCCCATTTCTTCTCTTTTCCTATCTTGTTTGGTGAACAAACCTCCGCACTGTTAACAGCCTGCTTTAATTTCCGGAGAGATGGGAAACGAGGATCGGAAAGAGCAGAATATAGAGAAGAAATGGAGGATGAGACGAGAGAAGATAATTCATTCGAAAACTGTAAACTCTTTCTTTCTGATAACGATCAGTTTTCTTAGCTAACCACTAGATTATCGATGTCCCTTAGTAGAGATCTCAGAGCTCTGATCGAATGTTTCGTTCTCAATGATGAATCGACTATTTTTCGAATGGATAAACGAGTTAATTCCCAATGACAAATGGGAACTGCTTCTCTTCTGCAATGAATTCATGATACATTAGTGAAGAATGATTAGAAAGTGAAAGTGACTTGAATGATGGTGGTAGAAGAGAGTCTATTCCAAGAAGCATCCTCAATGATGAGATGACATTCGGAGTAATTCGATCATCATTCACAATGATTCCTCCCCATTCCGACACCGAAGCTCCTGATACATCTTCGCCCTGATATCAATTTTTAATGTAACAAAAAAGGAAGATAAACATACTTCTCCGTCCATCATAATGATCTTCTTATCACTGTGAATGACAACTATGTTGAGTTGAGGATCGATTGATTGAGTGGGAGAGATAAGTGAATCGATCTGAGGCAAACTCGAATTGTAATCGACTCGCACAAAGATAGAAGCAACCTCTCTTAGAAGTAGATGAATATTTTGATGATGAATAGTCTGTCTTCCCTGCACATCCTCTTCAAGAAACGGATCCAGCTCAAATTATACCATCTATTTTGTATGCCCTATGGTGAACTAACATGCAGATCGAAAATATGTTCGCTCCTAATATTAAGTGTAGTAACATCTTTAACAAGATTAGCGAATCGACGTATTGACGGAATGAGAGTAGGATGAATATTGGAGGGAAGACATGAAGATGAAGAGGAGGATGAAGATGCACAGGATGAATGAACGTGAACTATACGGAGTGAATATGATGATGAGAGGGCATTGCAGTCCCATGTTAGACGTTTCTGAAATGAGTTGACAGTCAGATGTTTGTTAGTCTCTTCCAAGAGGGAAACTACACCTGATGTTCAGGTGACATAGTTGATATATGCCATGGCTCGATTCGCTCTCTCCTATCTCTCTTCACAATCAAATCCAAATGCGGGATACCAATCAGCACCTCAACAGTTATATCATTGTCACATTAAACAAGCAAATTACTACATCAAATATGAGGTGTTCGATCCTTGCGAGCACTTTGGCTGATTCCTCTCCCTCTCTGATCTACAAAAAAAGTATGATCCCTCTACTCCCTGCTCTCTTCTCCCACCTGAACAAGAATCCATTTCCCCTTCGTTAGAAGAACAGACGTCGCTGAGAAATGAGTCCATTCCTTGGATGGAACAAGTGCAATGAATACATCAAGAGAAGAAGGAGAGTCATCGGAACGGAGAGAAGAGAGAGGTCTGCAGAGAGCGAGAGTGAGACATCGTATAAACATCAACATGGAGGATCAATATATCAGGCTAAATTATGGGAATTATGGGCTCAGTTACCTTACCTTTTTTCAACATTGTTAATCTTGCCTTCTATCGTTACAGGGTAGGGCTGCTTCAATTCATTAAAATAATTCTCCACGCATTTCTTAACTTCTTCTCCCATTCCATATATAGACGAATCAGTAACTGCCACAGAGATCTCGATTGCCACAGATATATCTGCATTTTAAAAAAAACTTCAGTAAAATGGTTACGTAACAGCTTTCAAAAATTAGTGATCATGCCAATTGCCTGTCTAAAAAAATTCAACTACAGCTCTTAATCATCCACATGCCCACTAGCTGAGTATTTTTTTTTTAAATGTCTCACTTGCTTTATCCTCGCCTGATGGAAAATGAGCTCTATAGGTGACCACTCGTTTATCGTATGCCATTACTCCCATTATCACTACGAGAGAGAATATATAGACGGAGGAGATGATACGGTATGGATATTCTCCCTTCGCGTATTCCTTGTAATCATTCTGCCAATTAAAATATGATCAGCACATATACATATGGTAATCCTCACAGATCTAGCGTCTCGAATCTCATTGATTGTTCTTGGTTTTACTCCTTCCTTTTTCCATGATTGAATCCACGATGGAACCATCTAGTCTATCAATATCCGATCTCTTCAACCACACGAGAACTTCGCTTGCACTCTCAATATTATATCATATTTTGTGCGCGTAATAATGAACTTACAGTGATCACTACGAGTGGCGGCAATCCAACAACGAACAGAGCAATGCTACCAATCAGTGATATCGTAACCGCAAAAGAGTACAAATCCATACACTGACAGAATCTGAGCTAATGAATAGAATTGGTTATCTATTTATAGGGGCCTCAAGCTCCGCCCACTTTCTGTGGACATCATTTCGAGCGTGAGCGTGCAAAAGAAAACACAAAGCTCATTCTGAACCTATTGACTTGTTCTAAGCTGATTTATGAAGCTATTCCTACTCCCTATCGATTGGACGCTGTACAAAGATGAAAAAGTTACAGCTTGAAGATCAAAGATCAAGTTGAAGGCCGCGATAGGGCCCGTTTCAAAGAATGGAGAATGACCACAATGTTTGTACAGCAATTTTCTGACTAATTAGAATTTTTCATGAATTTTAGAATTTTTTCGGATTTTTAGCGATGACCCCCGGGCTTTGTTTTTAGCGCGGGGAGAGCGAGGCGAGAGGGCGCCCTCTCGCCTCCCCACGGCAGGGTCCGAGGCGAAAGCTTTTGAATCGCGCGCGCAACAAAAAAACGCCCGCGAGCCGCAACGCACAAAAATTTCCTAGTTTTAGCATGCGAAATTGGCGAGTATGTCCGTACTTTGATATTCCCCTTTCAAACAATTACTTGTATTTTAATTAATTACGCGCGGGGTATTACGGCCATTTGAGTTAATTGTTTTTGTGGCCAATTAATATGTTGTAGGAAAAAAGAAAAAGTCCCAAATTTCGCGTTTTCGACTTTTTTCTGTGTTTAGCGGCCGCTAACGGCCGTAAGAAATGTAATACAACATGCGCGAACCTTTCCCGATTTTAAAAATGAAATTATTTTTCATGAAACGAAGCTGGTGTTCAAGGTCTACCGATTTATCTATACATTATATAATGTTTGTTGTAGGAGAACTTTATGAAACGCAAAAAAGTGAACGTGGTGTGGCCAGGGTGCAGTGAAAAAGGGTGGTGTGGTCTTACTTTTACTGTTTCGAGGTTTACCCTACATATCAATTCGCGAGTCGCCCTTTTCTTCTTTCGGACCCGGCCGTGTCCCTCCCCCCGCGCGGGGGGAGGGAGAGAGACACACGCGAGAGAGGCTCCGCCCCTTTCTCTCTCCTCTCGCCTCTCCCTCCTCTCCTTCCCCCCGTTGCGCGCGCACATCTTGGGCTCTAGCGCGCCTCACAAGAAAGAAACAGAAACAAGATATCGACTTTCGGTAAAAAGTATGATGTTACTGGGATCACAGGGGACAGGTTGAGCCTGGGTTTGACATCATAGTGATATAGATTGAATCTACGTTGTGGCCCCTATCTATTTAACCCACTGGATCTATTTATACTCCAGTATAAGTATTAGCACAGATATGATCAACTGATTCAAAGAGTGTAGGACGAATACGAGGTAACAATAATTTATCATGACAATTCATTTTTGAAACATATAAAGCAACTTATTCTGAACGAGTATGTTGAGAACTTTAAGTCATTTCATTGATGGGATGGGCAAGTTTGACCAATTATAGCGCGATACCGTAATCGGAAATCTTTGTGAAGATAGAATGAGGTGTGGAAAGAATGATGTTTGATAGAAACGAAAGCGAACAGTGACCCATACACAATTGGGATAAGCAAATGCAATAAAACAAATGGAGACGAGTCAGCCCTACGAAACATTTTTTTACAATTAAAAAATTTGGGACAGTGAGATTATGAATTCATCCATTTCGCTTTTTGAGCCAAAATATCGCTCTTGAGATTTTGCGCGAGACAAATAGAGATCATCTGAAAATGTGAATTGATACTACAAAGAAATGAATAAAAATACCTGAATGCAAACAACAACGATAAGGGCGATTCCGAATGGCATAACATTTCCTTTGATCCATGCATCGATTGCATCGAGACAACCCATTTGGAAGATAAGATGAGACGATGATATCAACTACAACCATACCATCAAAAGAGGATCGATTAAATGTTGTTTCATCGTTCAAGTATACATGCATTCTCTCCAACGTCAAAACCAGACTGATATAGAAGTTGCTATTCGGTAGAGTGGGGGAGGGGGTCGAAATGTAGTTCCCCGCTATCCCTTCCTCGCCCTGGCCTTCTTTAAATCCCGCGCGAAACATATATAAAGAGGGCGCGCGAATCCCGCGTTTTTGCGGAAGCACCGATCCCGATACGGCTACTATTTGCTATCCGAATCTGATTGATAATGAATCATTAATTGAATTTTTAGCTTCATTATATCGCGAAATCATACCTGTCCACGCCGCCGGCGAGTGACCTTTTTGCACACTGCCCCACCGAAAATTTGGTGGGGCAGTGCGCACCCCATGCATAGGGGGTCATGGTCCGAAATCGAGGGGCCATACCCGTCGCGTCTCGAGTGCACGGAGTCTAGAAGGCCTGACTCATCCGGCTACCCGCGCGTCCCCACCGGGCCACTCAAATTGTGCTCGCTCGACTCGCTACCTTCTAGGCTGCGTGCACTCGAGACGCGACGGGTATGGCCCCTCGATTTCGGACCATGACCCCCTATTCATGGGGTGCGCACTGCCCCACCAAATCTTCGGTGGGGCAGTGCGCAAAAAGGTCACTCGCCGCCACTGCTGGACACCTATGCGCGAAATCATAATTAAGAAATATACTTCTCTTGTCTTGTGTCCACAGGCTGTATTCAGAATTTGCTTATGATCGTCATCCATCGTATACGGATTGATGCAACACGAGAAAGGAACTGCGAATGGAATGTAATAAAGATAATGGAAAATGATTTCAACAGCATCTTCATAGGTAAAGTATGAATCAGGATAACAGTTTGTTGCTTCATGTTTAATTTTTTTTTAAATTAAATTAAATTGTTCTTTCACCTCCATTGGATTCTGGGGAGCAGAGCTGTCCGTTTGCTGAACAGTGTTCTATCTTCCGAAAATAAATGTTAGCGTCCCAGTCGTCCGGCCCCTTTATTCCACAGCATTGCATTGCACTCTGAGACGAAGAGAAGGAATAAGAGAAGTGGAAAGGGAGATGAACCTGTACAATATCAATGAATACTTGAAGGTCTTCGTCGTCTCTGTAGCTGGGAATCACGTCTCGTAGTGTCTACAATTATTTCTATCTTCAATATACACCAACAAAAAAGACGACAATATTACACTTGTATTAACAAACTCACATTTCCCACGAATTCCATGAATTTATCTTTGTAGAAGTATATAATAATAATCATAACGATCTGCAGAGTAAAGATAATGCCGAGAAGAGTTGCGTATATTGTGAGGAGTACTGTATTTTCCCTCAGAGAGCCAATGCATCCACAGAATCCTCAAAGCAGTACCATTAAACTCAATTCTGATTTCTCAAATATTAGGTTGTCCCATAAACAGAGATGGAAAGGTAAAATTGGACCCCCAAAAATTCCCAAGGTATGAGTTCTTTGAAAGGTAATCTTTGTTTGAGCGGGGTCAAAAATTCCAAAGATATGAGTTTTTTCAAGGTAAATATTAGGGCCAGGGAATTGTGTTCTAAAAAATTGTCCCTAATGATGACACAATTAATGAAAAAGTTGCATTTTGAAAATTGATATTTAGGCTTCCAAACACATACCAGATAGAGAAAAGGAACTTACAGATTTATTTAAGTTTTGGCACTCCATTAATCTTCGGGAAGAACATAACTAATGACGAAAAAAATACTCAAAATTTGTGCATTTTCATCTTAATTTGTATTTTTGCAGCTGTGAACGATTTTTTAAAATTCGACTATCTGCAAAAGCATTGAAATTATGTAAAATCAGTAAATTCTAACAGTAGAAGTGTGAAAAATTCAGCAAAACAAAAATGTCAAGGATTGGAATCGAACCACATGGGAAAAAGATTGGTAGTGTGTGACGTCAGCTACTGCGCTATGACGGCTGTTCTCTCTGACTCTAGCTGCAAGAATCGGAGACTATTCTGACGAGCGCAAGTACAAAAATGATTATAGATTTTCTGCATTTCGTAGATCGCCATAGCAACTTTGGAAAACGGATTCGTGTAGCCCTCATAGGTCTCTATCACCCTGTGGCAGTAGCTTTCACTCTCGCTCCCGTAAAGTTTGACCATTCCCTTGACCAAATTGTTGGTGGAAAATGATCAATTATTTTTGTTGCGATATAACGCTGTTTGTGTAAGACTCGATCAAAGGCCGGCACAGCCGAAATGGGTCGATTCGCTGTAAGAGCGCATTTTGGGGTACTCAAGGGTGCTGATGAAGATGCGCACATTCATTTTGCATAATGAGCCACCGTCAGCTCCAGACGACGTAACGTCAAAAACCATTTTCAATCATATTTCCACTCTCTCGATGTCTAAAAATAAGTGAGCGCGGTTCCTGGGGTAGAATTTGATGTTGATCACACTCGTAGAAGCAATTTTTCATTTATTTTAAAAATACGTTATTTGTAATATGAAATTTCCTGAAAAGACCTGTGCAGTCGTAGCAACATACACCATTCGATCCGCCTTGGAGAGAGCCTTCAGAAAATGCCCCAAAACGTCGGAAAATACCTTTCGGTTTTCAAATGAGCAAGGGAAAACTGGGCGATAATGAGTGGAAAAGACGCCAAATTCTACCCCCGGAACCGCGCTCACTTATTTTTAGACATAACGAGAGAGTGAACATATGATTGAACATGGTTTTCTACGTTACGTCATCTGGAGCCGACGGAGGCTCACTATGCAAAATGAGTATGCGCACCTTCTAGGGAACCCTCGAGAACCCCAAAACGCAGACTTACAGCGAATCGGCCCATTTCGGCTGTGCCTGCTCACTCCCAATGTGCTCGATTCTTACGCGAACGGCGTCATATGAAAACCAGAGTTGATGAAGGGACTTATGCGACACCTTGATATGATGAGATAAAAATAATAATAATAATATAATAGCGTTGCAGCTATGTAGGTGTTACACCAAGACGCGTTACATGAGCGCAAAACATAAAGGTGTCATAAAATATCTATCTATTAGATTCTGCACTTCTTTTACATAGTGAAATGTAGTGAATGACCTCACCGATGAAGAACGTGAGTATTCCAACGACAATGAGGATTATAGTTGGATCAAGAGCCATATTTCCAGCTTGTTGAAATCTTGAATACATGCTCGCCTTGTCGATCTGAAATATTACAATTCAAAACCAGCTCGGAATCAGCATATCGGTACTTCTTTGCTTTAGGAGAACAGACCGCGCACGTGGATTACGAATAAGAGCCCGCTTGCATAATTGTCGGACAAATTTGTCATGGTTTGGCACAGTAAAATGGTCATATCTGAGGTAAGTATGGTTGTCGATGTGCCTTGGGGTGTGTGAAAACATAATCGGTATCTCATCGTTCAAAAACCAATTTTGAGGTACATCAACAACTTGAAGAGTTATGAAATAAGTTTCAGCTTTCATGCTAAATCTATAAAAAAATGTATTTATTTGTATACATTTTCATGATTTAGTTCGTGGTTTGAGCATTAGAAGTAAAAGAGACCTCTTGAACAAGGGCATCAATAGGGACAAATATGCGAAAGATAGGCACTGTACAATATATGTATACCAAATCGATTTTGAATAACGAAATACCGATTATGTGTTAACGCACCCCAAGGCACATTGAATACCATACTTAGCACATATATAAACTTTTTAACTTTTTCACTGTGTCAAACCATGGCAGATTTATCCGACTGACACGCAAACGAGCTTTTATATTACCTTGGCGCCTAAAGTCATATAATAAAATAACATGGATTGAAAAGGCTCGAAATAAGAGTAAGTAACACACACACCTGACAGTAGATTCCGACAGCAACGAGAGCGAATCCAAAGAAGAAAAAGAAGACATTGAACATGAATATAGCATACTTGACACAGCAGCTCACTTCAGTTCCATTTCCAGCCTGATATCGAACAGCCTGAGAATGCACCATATTGATGATGGAAAAAGATCGAGATTCAATCACGAGAAATGTATGACTCATTGTATTTCATTGATCGTGCATAAAAGATGTACAAATGCAGCATTAATTATCTGCCTTTCTTGTCAACTAATCAGCGAGGTGGATAACTCTTACGGAATGATGGACTCTCCTTTGTCGATGATTGTGCCTACTAGGTTGTCCATAACTGGACGCTGTCATTCCACCTCCTGGAATTAGACGATCACTCGGACCGCCCTCCACTCTCGGTCCTGCTCACATAATATGCAAATTATAGATCTACGCAATACATTAAACTTAAACGTTCAAACGTAGTAAATATACACATTCAATGGAAGAGAACTACCCTAGGCAGGCAAACGACAACATTTAATACATTTCACTTTTCGACTACATGAAAAAGACTGCAAGTTGGACTAAGTCAAACAATTAAATCAAACTATCAATATCCAAAACCATCAAAACACACTCATTTATTGTAAGCATTATCTATACGAAAAGAAATAAATATTATAATAACAAAGATAATTTTAACAACAAGAGCGCAATACTTTGTAATTTGAGTAGGGATTGGTGCGTACAATATTTGTTGATCTAAGATAAATAAGTCAAACATCTGCAAACAGGAAAAAAACACCATGGTGCACCAGAATTTCATGAAAAAAAAGAAACTAGCCTCTGAGCCTCAACCGGAAAAGCAAAATCCGGGAAATGGTATTACCGTACTCCAATTCTTGAGTCAACTTCATTATCATTGAAATGCTTTTGTTTATTTTTTAGCCTTCATCAGAATATAAGTTGTGTTTCGAAGTGTTTCACCGTGCGATCGCGACGCCATGTAGCCAGAGAACGAGTGGTCGTCATGGACCTGAATTTTATCATGAACTGATTTTGGTTTTCTTGAAGAAAAATTTTTCTTCTCTCTTCTAGATCTCCTCGCTATTCCTTGAGTTCAAATCTTCATTGAATAATTATCTATCTTCTCGAATCTTTAAATCCACGTTCACAGCATCCCGTAATGATCTCATCATTAATCTCTCTGGTTCCTCAATCAATAGCCCGCTCGATTAAAACTCTTCGAAGTTTTCATTATGGACCCAGATTGTTTCACGGAGACTTCGAGTGGCAGGTAAGCTTACGTACGTACTTACGTAAGTATGGAGAATGATAGGTAGAGTGAGACAATGTGTTCAGGATGCAAAGAGTGAGGAGGAGGTTGTCAATATTACCTATGTACTTCGAGATGGCAGCGAACGAAAGATCAGAGGCAAAGTCGGTGACAATTGTATGTATCTGGCCCATAGGTAGATTGCCTTCCATTTGAGTAAGTTTATGTGAATTCATTCAGGTACAACATCGAATTAGAGGGAGCATGCGAGGCAAGTTGTGCTTGTTCCACTTGTCATGTTTACGTCGATACTCATGCTGACAAGCTGAACGAGCCAAAGGAGGAAGAGGATGACATGCTGGATCAGGCAATCTTTCTTTTTTCTTCACATAACTAGAATATCAGTGTTGAAATAACGAATAATTATCAAAATTCTTCAACGTTATTTTGTTCTCTAGGCTCCCGTGGTTCGCCCGAATTCTCGATTGGCTTGCCAAATCACATTGTCAAAGGTAATTGACTGGCTAACTAACAATTTTTTAAAGATGAATTTAGGATCTAAATGGCATCCGACTCACTCTCCCTCCAATAACTCGTAATTTCTACGTCGATGGCCACATTCCGCAACCACATTAGACTATCCTACTTGTATAAATATTGTTATTGTTAAGATTACGGTAAAGATAGACGATATGATTGATGATTCCCATGTTTGTGTGATGAGCTAAGGATGGGGTCGTTTAGTGATTAGAAATGCATGGAGATAGATGGACTCCTCCCTTCTCTCACTCATTCTGAATTCTTCCCCCTTTCTCTCTCTCTTCTCACATCTTCATTCTATCTTGGAATGGAAGTTGAGGCGGATCTTCGTCCGATTCTCGGATCGTCCCTCGTTCGTCTTGATTCGATGCGGATCAAACAGATCCAGTCAGTCTATGCACTCTTCTTCATCCCTTCACTTATTGAGCACTCGCACTCTTTTCAGTCCATCTTTTATCTCCGGACCATCGTGCTTCTCTTCCAGAAACCATCTAGTCTATTCGACTCTCGATCAATTGGCAATTCTTGCCAGTCAGGCTGCCAACCTCAAAGGGCCTCTTACTTCGTGTGAGAAACTTGTCAACTCTGATCATGTTGTGTACCTGAAATGGAGATACGATGAGTCAGCTATTAATGCCCATATCATATTTTCATATAGTACCTCCAGAGAGAGAGCTGTTTCCATTCTCCTCGGATATGCCAAAATTGGGCATAAGAACTTATTCCTCAACGACGTGGAACAGAAAACGTACGAAGGATCGGTGAGATATATAAAGATAATGTAGATTCAAACAGTAGATTAGATAGTTGTATGATCCTCTAATGATACGAGTAATGTGTGTGATGCACGTGTAGATGCTGTGCCTTCTGGACTTCTATGTCCACTATGCTGAACAGAGACAAGGTCATGGAAAGGAGATATTCGATTACATTCTGCAGATGGAGAAGATCCAGCCCCATCAGGTATCTTTCTCTCTCATCCTATTGCACTCTCTCTCTTCTCTTGCAACATCTCTCAGATCGCTCTCGATAACCCTACCGTAACCCTACTGGCTTTCATGCATTCAAAGTATTCGCTTTCTCGTCCAATCTGGCAGAATACAAACTTCGTCGTCTTTCCTGAAATGTTCACAGCACTCAATTCAGCCAATTGCCCGAATGGACGTGAGTTGTCAAACCATTTCACCTGTTGACGTCTCCAATTTGAGAGAAGGCGCCGGATGGTTGGTGGCGTCCCTCGACTCCTCGTAGGTTCGGAGGCGGATCGAATGAGACTCGTTGGTTGGATAGCGCTATCTCTGGTCATCCTTCCAAAGGACACGCTATGTCCTGTCCAGTAGATGCCGATCAGACAACGGAGGTCAGTCCGTCAAATCCCCGCCTTCTATACATTTCTCTTTCAGGGAACTCTCGCCAATAGAGCCAATCAAGCAAGAGCCCGCAAGGCACACATCCTTTCGTCCAAGCCCCTCTGGTAGCCAACAACACACTTTCCCTATGGCTTCGTCGCTTCTTTCCTATTAGTAATCCGATTCCCGTATTTGTTTCATATTTCTCGCTAGCGAAAATAAACCAAAGCATTTACACTCACAAGACCAATTTTTACATTTATGTCTGATGAGTAGCGACAGTACAAGGATGGGTGTACAAAAGGGAAGAGGGCATCTCGATCTGATAAATGATCGGATGTGAAAAGACAGCTACTTCATGCAATGGGATTGTGGTAGACATACAAAGACAACTCGTGTCGCTCAGAGGGGAACACAGTTCGGTAGAATACGTTTAAAAGGGGGAATAAATATCATGTACTCTCTGCGGGAATCCGAAATAAATAATTATTCAAACGTAATGGTGTAGGCTTAGCCCTTAGAGAGTTGATTAGAGAGCCAATCGAGTCCTTCGTAGAGTCCGTGACCTTGAGTAGCACACGTTGCTTGGATATACCACTGAAAAGGAAACATTCATGCTAAGAATAGCAAACACGCCGAATCCATTATTATCTTGATTGAGATCCGCGATAGTGAAACACGTCCTTTCGAGTGCACGGTAAGCATCGATCAAGCTAACTGACCTGTCTTGATCTCAGGTTGTGCAAGCCCAGTTTATCCGTCAGTTCAGCAGCACTCATAGCATTGGGAAGATCCTGAACAATGAGCATATTCCATGTAATCATTTTTCGAATCATGGCAAATTGAGCGCGTAATTCCATGCATAATTGAACAAATGTCACTCCAGCATACCTGCTTGTTTGCGAAAACAAGGAGAGTAGCATCACGAAGCTCATCCTCATTCAGCATCTTGTGCAACTCCTCACGAGACTCCTCGATACGCTCACGATCATTCGAGTCAACCTGGAATTAAAGTTCCCCTCCACTCCAAAACTTACCCCCACTTTTTATTCGATTTTATGTTTTAACCGAGCGCCAATGTTATGTAAACGAAGAAACTAAATTATAAAAATTCATTTGAAGCCCGTGGTGATTTTTCAAAGTTGAGTTCCTGATCAAGGGTGAAGAGGTGTTTCATGCGGATTTCGTAATGTACTGTAGTTGAGAGCCTATTGATCGCGATTTGTATGGGGAGAGGCGGGTAGATCAAACTAGAGATATCTCTCTTTCTCTGGCGCTCTCTCACTCCCCCTCGCTCTCTCTCATGTGAGAGATGGGAGAGGTCATTGATCTACCCTCCTCGCCGATTGCGCGCGAATTCGAAATTATGCAGGTGTGGAGGGGAACTTTAAGAATGCTTCTCAATTCTTGTCACTGTTTAAGGTCCTGACAATTCGATCATTAACTGGACATGCTAACTTACGACGAATATAAGGCCCTGGGTGTTCTGGAAGTAGTGCCTCCAAAGGGGACGGATTTTGTCCTGTCCTCCGACATCCCACACAGTGAAGGAAATGTTTTTGTACTCTACAGTCTCGACATTGAATCCTGCAAAACAACACACACAGAATGTGGAACAAAATAAGGGAAAAAAGAAAAAAATCAAATTTAAAAAAAAAACAGGGTTAGAACAAGTTCTCATGAGAGCTCACCGATGGTAGGAATAGTGGTAACTATCTCTCCGAGCTTGAGCTTGTACAGAATAGTGGTCTTTCCGGCGGCGTCGAGACCGACCATCAGGATTCGAACCTGTTTCTTGCCGAATAGGCGGTTAAACAGTCCGGAGATTGTCAATCCCATATCGCCAGAAGTTCAACACCTGCAACAAGAATGTACTTGACAAATAACAACAAGGCTTTGGCGCGCCGGCAATTACGAAACAATACATACGAGACATTCAAAACGGAAAGTTTGCATATTTCGACTGTGAACGGAAACACATCGAAAGAGAGCCCCAGTTGAGTCAGTGAACAACGTGGAACAGAAAACAGGAAAACATTTCGCCGTCAAGGATTGTCGCTTCGAGAGTGACTCGGTTTGAATTGCAAACTCCAATTTTCTCGATTCTCGGATTCGGCCTACTTTACCTTTGTTCTCCTACAAAATATATTGTTTTTAAACCCAAACAAAACTTGTTGATAATCGATGCATCTAAGGTGAATAAAACTAAACAAGTGCAATTTGAATATGAACAAGACGATACAATTGTGTAATGTAGCTCATAATAGATGAATATATATTAGGTTGATTCATAAGTTTCCGCGGGTTTTATTTTAATTAATTCTGGCTCGTCAGCACCGGCCTATCAGATATCTTCTGTTGCATAATGTAGGAGGGTGTTCAGGTTATACAATAATAGTATTGAATTGGATATGTATTGCGTAGTACTTGGGAAAATTAATTTAGTGTAAACTTTGAAACGTCGGCCTTTGAAAATCATGATTTGATGCATTCACGTTTTATGCCTACCATCCCAACATATGAAAACCCAAAAAATTCCCCGTGAAAGTAGGGATAGAGGAAGGGTTGTTGCTTCAAATGAGTAATGAGATCTAACTTCAGCGTTTTTTTCTCACAGCGCAGGGGCTCCTCAACTGAAATATTCAATAAACGATTTCAGTGGATTACATTCGAAAAAATCTCACTCTTGAAAGGAGTAAAGTATAATTCCCAAATGACTAGTGAGAAAAAGGGATGATAAGCACTTCGTGATCCTACCTGAGTGGAATCTCAAGATCACTGAATGTGGATGTAAGCTGCGAGAGATGAAATTGGATCACTTTCAACAATTCTCCAATTTTGGAATGATCAACTTCTTGATAACCGCACTTGCGGGTATCCAGTCATATTATTTTTGTACAACTACTTAGGCATGGTAGTCTCGAATTTCGCTGTTTGTTTGGACCAATCCTCAGTATTCGTGGTGTGCCTAGCCTCGAAAATTAGCTGACAATTTTCTAAGTCGATCACTTTGAAACATCACAGTAAATTTCTTTGTAATCGAATAGACCAACAGTAAAGCCCGGTAGAGAGAGGGTCCATGAGCGTATTGATTGTGACTAAGCGCGAGATTATTGGTACTGCCTGAAGGAAGGGGCAAGCAATTATTCTCAATTTGAAAACCCGCGGAAACTTATGAATCAACCGGATATATATAGCATCAATCTCTTTTTATCAAAAATTTTTGATAAAAAGGAAATACCTAATATATTACTACAACAAAAATATGGCGAAATGAGGCGAAATGAGGCAGGTATCTAGGACAGCTGAACAGTTTACTTTGAAATCGATTACTGATATTATTATATTATATTATCTTTTGTTGACAATATTCTACGTGTCATTTCAGAAGAACCTCAACCAAACGAGAAAATAAGAAGTTCGAAATACGTCGATCAGCAACTATCTAAAATGGGAATCATGACCCAGGGTTGAAATAAAAATGTAACGTCAGAATACAGAAGTATACTGTATAACGTAGTCGTCAATTAAAATACGGATTCGTGGTTTTGCATGGAGCCGAAATGCCGTGGTTCCCAAGGTATCTTCGTATCCAATTCATGCACCACTCGCATCTGTCTCACGAAATTGTATAAATTAATAGTTTTTTTCCACAGTTTCTTCTTTTTTATCTTGATGAGGCAAGAGAGGAGGGAAAATACTCGCAAGAAGTGATATAAGTTGCATGAGAGAATGGGACACGAAAGGAGCAGGAATGAATGGATGTTAGTGATTAGGCAGTCATGGAATGCATTCCAGAGTGACTCGACTAGAGAAGATGCACAATTCGATCGGTTAAAAGTCGTAGAGAGAAAGCATCGTGCATACTTCCAGAGATGCTCAATTGGCCAGCGGAATATGCTTTGAGAGGAGATAATTCCTGCTTGAGAAGAGGAATGAGACATTTCCTGGAATGAGTGTGTATACAAAGAAACCCCTGAGTCGTCATTTGCCTGTCGATTGTGAGGACGACATCAGCGGAAGGGGCAACTCCTTTGTAACAAACGCCCTTCCGAAGATCGATCACTATTTTCTCGATTCCTTCGCATTCAAATTGATACACCTCAAATCTTCTTTCTAGAATGTATTACGATAGCAGCATTTACCTTGCCTATTGCATGGACTAGAGATTGATCAATACCCATGTTGACAATGATGATCAATCGATCTATATCGATATCCTCTTCAAAAGTATTCGAATGGAGATCTACGAGATCTCCTATTGTAGATGGTCCACTTCCATTCAGTACAGTCCCATTATCATTCTGTCTACTTTCCTTAGCTATTTCATCAAGAGTAGGGCCAATCACGTTCCAAATTTGTTGTCCAACCTCAAATGTTTGACTTCAATGTATTTGTAGTGAAAGCTGGTACTATATATCGAGATAGTGAAAATACCTCAGATTTAGCTACAGCCGAGAGAGAGGCCAGTCCCATATTCTCAGCCTCTTTCACTACTTTCACATCACTCAATTCAACCTCAGTTATCTCGACTCCGAATTGAGCTGTGAAATGGCCTAATTCCTCCTGAAATTGCTATAGTTGTATCACTTTCCACCTGATATGATTACTTTGAATAATCCTGCGAGATGTCTTCTATCATGTCCACCTGTCAATTCACTGATTCTCTTCTTACTGATGTATCTATATAGCATGGATGAAGCAAGAGTTCTCATGGAGGAGTTACGATCCTGCAACCACTGCACTTTACTGCTTCGCATCTTACAGTATCCAACCTGTACTTGGCATACCGCAGCTATAGCATCTCTTACACGAAGGTATACGGTAGCTCCTATCTCGACGAGTCCTCTGTCTATAGTAATGATATTGAGTGGGGGAACGTTGAAAGCAGTTATGCGAGTGTCGATCCTATGAGCTTTGTCTGCAAGTATTCTCTTCACTGGTAAGGGTAATAATGTTCCTACCAATGCATGGAAGGAGGAAATGAGTTCCTGGCCCTCTTGTCTTCTGTGCTCTTCCCAGGCGAAGAATTACCAATTTTTCATGAGTTGAAACAAACTAAAAGAATGCACATTCTGTCCATATCTTGATGGATGCAGACTATTAACAAACAAAACAAATTAGAACAGGACAATGTTACCCTGAGTGAAAAGAGAAGGCTAAGTGGAAGAGTAATTGCAATAATGAAGAATGAGAAGAGTACGATAATCTTCTCAATAATTGTTCCTCCTTCTCCTCGATATTCTTCGTTTTCATCAAATTTCGGAGTGTAAGTGAATAATTGATTGATTCTTTCAGGTCGGAATAGTCTAGAATACATCAATAATTGTAACTTGCAATGATCATCACATTTCCAAGAGGAAGTATACCTTGAGTGCGCTTCATATCCCATTCTGTCAAGATCTCCATATTTTGCATATGTGAAGGCGCTCTCGAAAGTGCCTGGTGCAGAGCCGAATTCCATATTATGAGGGGGGAATAAATCTTCTTCTTCCTCATCCCCACTCTCTTCTCGATTGAGGAGAGACGAGTATCGGACACTACTCCCCATCGACTAGACTTCCTTCTCCCACAGCTGCTCTCTCTCCCCCTCTCCGTCTCTCCGCTCTCTCTCTCCCTCCCTCTCCGTCTCTCTCTCTCTCTCTCTCCTCTCCCCTCCCCTCCCCTCCCTCGTCAACACATTCAAATCTCCGAGTGACCACAACAATTCGGGCGTTATGTTAAGTAATTAGCTTTATTATTAAAATAGCACATTTCAAACAAAAGTTAAAACGAATCCGTTTAAATTAGAGGTCATCTCCTCTTCTCCAATTGAATATGGATTTCCTTCTGGGGCCTCATGATCAATTCCATCTTCGTTCGAATCTGAACTTTCTTCGATTATACTCCCTTCGCCAATCTCCTATTCTCACCTCAAATCTTCTCTCACTCGATTTAATTTTGAAATGGCGGAATATCCATGCAAGAATAGTCTTCTCCTCCATCAATGCGAATCTCAAATGTAATTTCTTCCCATCTCCACTTCAACTCAATACATTTACCTCTGACCAATGCAGTTTCTGCTACCAGCAGAGAATGGAACGAAGGAGTATGCATGACGCGCAGAGTTCTCGGCAAGAAATCTGCTCAATCAAAGTGAGAAAGAGGGAGAATACGTTAATAAACCTCTCGGGACGGAAGACTTCAGGATCGTCCCAGTGATTGGGATCACGATGAGTCAGATAGATATTGAGGAGAATATGAGTACCCTTGGGAACCATCTGAAATCCATTAATCAACAATAATCATAACCAACAAGAAACATGTCCGTTCAGTTCTTGATCCTCTCCCAACTCTCTCATAATGATAGGCACAGATGGAAAGAGGCGTAGAGACTCCTCAATGGATCAATCGTATTTACAATCTATCCATCTATCGACTACTTTTACATACCTTAATGCAACACTCCAGGTACCTTAGCTTTCCCAAATCATCCACCGAAATCTCGTCACCCACAAAAACGGAGTCGATCTCTTCATGAATCTGTCTCTGAATCGGCAACATTACTTATTCGCAAATCATGCATTCATTTTCAAAACAAAACGGTGGCCTAATCTCAAACAAAAAGGATAAACAATGGGTGATAGTATATGAAACTTGTCCAATTGTTACCTGTACATTCTCATCGTTTCCAATAAGATGGAGTGCCCAGGTAAGAGCAGTTGCAGTCGTATCGTGTCCCTCGAACATGAACGTATCCACCTCAAAGTGTACAAATCAATCCCAACATTCTCATAAATGAGATTAAACGCGGACGGCCAAATTAGACCGAAGAAAGAGAGCACAAACTTCCGGTTGAATGTCCTGCCATTCCATTGAACCCTCATTCCACATATGAAGAAGTAGATCGAGAAAGGCGAGTCTTCCCTCTAATCTCCATTCCCTCGCACGCATTTCTTCCAGTCTTTCATTAATGACTCTCAAAACCTTCCATTACTCTACTCGTACTATTCCCAATTACAAACTTCCTAGTGAATCCATGGAGTATCTCGAGGCATTGCTGGTGTCTAGTGCCATCGCTCGTTCTCAACGCTCCTTTATTATTGGCACTAGGGTGGCGAAAACGACTCTTCGGGCCGCCTTTCGGATTAGCCCGTGCGAGTCAGAGTCGAGTCAACAACTCATCCGTAGAGAGTGAGGTTGTAAACCGAGAGAGTGCGAGTGACTCGTTTTGTGCGAGTCGAGTGCGAGTCAAGACCATCCCAGAGGGTAATTGTAGAATTGTGTTATTATTGGTCAAATGACCATTCTAAACATTGCGCTAGATGTGACAAGATCAATGATGCAAAGAATTCGAAATTTAGTCCACTAGCAGGCGAGAAAAGAGAGCTGAAAGGAGAGCTGGCTCGCACTTGACTCGCATTCGACTCGCACGAAACGACTCACTCGAGCCAGTGGGTCGTAAATGCGAGTCATCCGCAGAGAGTGGGGTTGTAAACAAGCCTCTTTCGGGTACCCGAAAGAGAGAGATCGGAAGTGCGGATACCCGAGACTCGTTTTCGCCACCCTAATTGGCACATCCACCAAGGGCTTACCGATTGAAAATAAATTCGCTCCAAGTTAGGGGATTTTTTGTTCGATTTTGGACGATTTCGTTGATATCCGCAATGGCTCGAACGTATTCACTGTCCTGTTGCTTCTTGTAAATATTTAGAATGGACTTGACGCAAACCGTTTCCTGCTGTGCATTCACTGTTTTGCCCATCGAAGTCTCGCAGATTGCATCCAGTGCACATAGTGAAATCGTGTGAAGAACTTCCATTCGAGTCCTGTTTACATATTTCATAAGTATACTAAATTTTGATCGAAATCACATTTCTGTACTTTGATTCATCTTCCGAATAAGGATTCGAGCATGATGATTGAAGATAGGAAGGAAATCTTTGAGGATGTCATAGTGAAAGGTAGGAGTGAGCATCTTCCGACGAGGACGCCACTCTTTCTTCTCACTTAAATATCCTCCAATCATAATTTGAAAAAAAGATGTTCGAAAGTTGGTTTTAAAGTAGATAAATGAGATGCTGTTTGAGCGTGTGATACCTCGTAAGAAGAGAGAGTCCCAGCCACGGATGGAGTAAGTCGTATGCGAATCCCTTGTTTAAATGCTCCCTCCTTGTCACTATCTTTTCAATCAACTCTGGAGAGTACAGCATCAGTGCAGGGTTGGGACCGAGCCAGAATAGGCACATTCTGGGGCATGGAAATATCGAGGCCATACCCATAACCTATAAAGACCATAATTTTACAAATAGCCGAAGATTAAGTACCTGATCTACAAATCCTTCAGGATCGGGCTTTACAATAGCTCCATGTCCGATAATTGGATAGCTTCTCGATGAAGGTAGACCGGAAAGCTTCCTCCGCAAAGAAAGGTGGCAGAAGAGGCTATACAAAAGCCATCCTATACCGAGAAAGGCGCACAGGGCAACGAACGCGCCCATGTTGAATGGCACCTGAAGTTTCCGTAGCACCTCTTCCTCTCTTTGATCTACCGACCACTCGCACTCACCTCACGCGCTCCCATCTCATCAATCGATTGGGAAGGCGATCGATGACTTTGGAATCATAAATTTGCAAACTACTATCTAGCAATCATTGTTTGGGAAATTTCACTCTAAAACTTTCACTTTGGAACCGACATGTTAGAACCATTCAATTGGGAACCAGAAACATAGAAACCACGATATGGAAAGATCTTTTCGTAACCGATCATTCGGCAACGAGGTTTTGTAACCCGACGATTTATAACCGACGATCTGTAACCGCGCGACCCAACATGCAAATAGGGATAGAGTTGTCAAAGATATGCTAATTCATGTGAATAGGAGTGTAAACATTGCTTCCCTATTGCGTTTGCATCCTTATTGATTGACTTGAGGCCTTTCCTTGCTAAATTTAGCCCAATTTGCATACTGCCTCGCGCGGTTCCCGATCGACGGTTATAAATCGTCGGGTCGCAATTCCTCGGTTCTAAAATAATCAGTTACCGATCGACGGTTATAAATTGTCGGGTAGCAAAAAGTTGTTTCTGTTTTCGCGATTGTCAAGAGTAGTTTCCAAACTAAAAGTTCTTAGCAGCCGATTATATTTTCTTGGTTCTTAGGCTCTCGGTTTCTAAATTATGATTCCCAAGATATCGATCGCCATTGGGAATCATGATAATTGAGCAACAACTCGAGTATTTAAGAAATATCAGGAAAATTGCCAATAATACAGTTAAATTAATTTTGATTGATAGTTTCAACACGGCCCCTAACCCATCGACAACGCGGAAACGATCCGCCTAACTCCGCCCATTGCATTTCTGTATTTAGCAATTCAAATTTCGGGCAAGATTGAATAAAATTCGAATATATTGGAGGCGCCAAAATAGCCAAAACCTTGGCCGCATGCCAATCAGCATGACCAAATGACCAAAGGCTTTTTGATGCGCAAACTGGATCAAAATTCAAAAGTGAACCTGATCAGGGAAGCAAAAAGGGGCGGAGTTAGGCGGGCCGTTTTCGCGATTGTCAATGGAATAGGCCGTGTTTCAATACTCGATGGGATTACAACTGATTGTCCCCCGAAACGCAGAAAAACGAGAAAAAAAAAGATATGCACGGTAGTGAAAGATCAAAACATAAATATGATATTGTTTATCATCACAAAACAGACATCAGAACCACAGAAAATCCTGGTATATGAACCAAATTACGGGGTTATGGGGTATTTCAGTTATTTCAACAACGGGTCACGATTTTCTACAAATATTCGAAACCGAGAGGTGCAATATAAACCCAATGAACAATCAACAGCGGGTAGAGATAAGGCAAAACAGGACACCTGCTTTGCCCAAACTTCTGAGAGAACATTTGAATAACGCATTTACTCTAGTGGCAGGGGTAACTGTAGTGAGTGAAAAACATTTTAAAAAATTATAATACCTAGACCTTACTTTTTCTCCTCTGCTTCCTTGTCACCTTTCTTCGTCTCCTTCTTTTTCTTCGGTTTAAGAGCCTCATTCAACTTGGAAACGAGGACAGAGTCTTCCAACTTCGCCGTGGTGTTGAGGGTGTTGACATCAAGAGGAAGACCAGCGATCTTCAGGAGACCATTAGGTAGAACAAGAACAGTAGCCTTGAATTGTGCAACGGATTCACCTTCCTTCTCGTAAAGCACCTGCGAAATTTTTAAAAATCTAAATTATACTACAAGAATAGCTAACTTGATATGGCCGCATAAGCCCGTGTCTCTCACATTCGACTACTCCCATTTTCGCACGGACCTCGTCTTCGAAAGCTCTGAAAAGTTGGTTTTAAACAAGTTTTGGGCAACGAAGATGAGTCGAAAAAAAAAACATACCTGAGGGTAAACGGCATTGAACCGGCCTTTCCGACCGCGTCGGAGAGGAAAACTCTCGACGCCTTCATTTTAAGTTGATAGACAACTTCATCAGACTTCTTGAACACTGTAGTCCTAGTGTCGAGGTCACGAGCCTTTCCTGCAAAAAGTTTTAAAAACAATTCCCATATATACGTAGACTTGTTTTTGCTTCTACTCTCAAACAAACACTCAACATACCTTCTCCGGTGGTGAAAAGGATGTCAATTGCGTACGCCTCGTGAACCTCAATCGTGCTCTTCTCCACTTCACCCTTCAGCTTCTCTCCAGGGTTTTGGACGATCTGTTTCTCACCGTCAATCTTGTTTTTCTCAAGTTGATGGGAAACCATGTTCTCAATTGCCTTCACGCCATACTGTTCTGCCACCTGAAATTCAGAGGTATCTCTATTTTCGCAGTCCGATAACAACATTCAAAGTTGCAAAAGAAATAGTATAACCTTTCCGATGCTGGAGGTGATCTCCATATTTTTGGTTCCCGGTCTGAGCGAGCGAATAGCGATTTCAAGAGCGTCATAAGCTCCCTTGAGCAGATTCGATCTTTTCTCGTCAACCTTGTTGTCCTGAAGAGAAATACAATATGAGCACAGCAGCAGTATTCAACATACGGCAGAAGCTCCAACGACAATGGAGTGAGCTGCTGTTGCAATGAATCCATCGACGTGAGCTCCAAGATCAATCTTCACAAGCTGTCCTTTCTCCAGCTTGACTGGGGGATCCGACCGAAGAGGAGAAAAGTGACAGATCGTATTATCGATTGAAATGCAAGTAGGCATTGCGATCCCCTGAACGAAAACGAACGTGTTTTGCGAAACAAGATAATAAAAAGGTAAACTAAAATTATTTCCTTGTCAGAGATATTCACGGAGGGGAAATATTACCTGCAGAAAATGAGACAAACAAAAAATATAATTTTCACCTACATAAAAAAAATGTATGCAGGGATAACGTTATCGTAGAGGCTTACATAGAAAATGTATCATAACATATATTACCTTCTGAAGATCTTTTTCCTTCTTAAAAATCTTGGACGTTTTCTCCGTCAACATCTTGTCACCGAAATCGCATAGGTAGCCGACCTCGACACCTTCCTTGATCTCAGCGATAACGGCCTATAATTATACGTATTGAACTGAATTAATACATTTGTATTCAAATACACTGTTGCAAAGAGGTTCACGTAAATATAGTTGATAAGAATGTGTCTTCGGAAAATCATGTCAAATCTAACTCTAGACTAGGCGATTCAAAAACGTATTCAACAAAATAATGACTCGTAAGTCCACATATTTATACCTCATCGGTCCCTTAGAAGCACGCTAGAGAAACTATTATATCAAATATTACAAGATTTAATAGTGTTCTTGCACAATCACGCAACAAACAACATTTCAAGCCACACAATAATTAAATTCGCACAATATGTACACAATACCCTACCGCACAATATAGGCTGGATAGGTAGTCCAGCCTAAACCAGTTGATTTCGCACCTATGTGTGGAAGTAGGAATATTGTGTAATGCGCACGATTTATTGTGCGATATTTAAAATAGCAAATTATTGTGTATTGTGCGATTGTGTAAGAACATTTGCCAGAGTAACCTACCTTTTTGAAAACAGAGTTAATCATCACCTAGGGTGAATTCTTATTCTAATTCCAGAGAAGAATGCCCTTCCCATCTCTTTGCAAGCATTTCTTTGATTCGACAAATACCTTAAGGGTTGCATTGACGATATCAGCTGCCATTCCATACTTGGTAACAACGAGGTCGTTAGCGAGGGTGTGATCGGGCTCATCGTCACCAGAGCTAGAAGAGCTGCTCTCGCTGTCTCTTCTGTCGGGCATCCTTCCTGCAATTGATAACTCGTTTTGTTAATTTTGCGCAAACACAAAAACAGGAAGACGATAATTAAAACACGAATGGCACGAAAGAAAGAGTGAGTGCTGAAAAACATTACCAACTTGCCTAGTCCTCGAAAGTTATTATCACAGTATTCACAACGCAAAAAGTTTCCTTACAAAATAATTTTAATGCTACAGAGTTACATAATCGATAAACAAACCACATAAACTGAGAAAAACGCGCGAAAGCAAAAGAAGAAAATTGAGCAAATTTTGAAAAGATGGATACGGTACTCCGTTTCAAGACATTTAGAGCGGGCGTTTAAATATTGAAATACGTTCACACGCTCATCACGAATGTAGGGACTGCAACGATGTTTAGAGATGAACGAAATAATTAACGTGTATATGTGCAAACGGAAGCTCACTCTACACCATTTTGAGTTTTCAACTTAGAAATTTAAAATAAATTCTATACAAAGAGAAAAACAATAAATAAAGGAGGTGCGAACTGCGACGCTTTTGAGTCCAAGCGGAGCGCATCGCCGGTCAGCATT
>LS517146.1:122334-132882 GCA_900490845.1 Pristionchus japonicus | reverse complement strand
GCGACGCGCTACCGCGACGCGTGCAAATTATGAAAAATCCAAGAATGTCAGTTTGACGGGGCACACGAATTATATATTCCCTCCGAGTTTCAGCTCAATCCATGCAGTCTCCGCTTCGCAATCATGGTTGTATGGAAAAGTATGATACTTTATCATAAGTTATGATAAACGGTTCACATTATGTCATATTGACTGTACATTCTACAACTTTGCATGATGATCACGCATGGTTCATGCAAATTTCTTATCTTTTGAGATACCCCCTCATGTGACCCCTCATTCGATAGAGCATCGAAAGTTATGCCTACAGTTTGATTTTCATCCATTTTGGACAAAAGGGAGCCGAGAAGCATGGAATTATGTGCTTTTTTCATGATTTTTCATGGTTTCCGATTTTTAGAATCATGAAGAACTCATTTGCACCGGCTGATTTTTGCTGTATTCGATGCGTCTTTCGATTCTCTATCGAGCAGTATTTAGTTCATATTTTATTTCGGAGGCGAAAGTTCACCTTTTCCATGTTCTACATCATGCACTCGTTGGCTGGGCTTGAATCCGCCTGCCCACATGAGTTTTTGCCAGCCGTTTTTAACGTCCGTTTCTGCACAAAACACTAAATTTGATTATTTCTCGGCTCACTGGGCCAAATAGAATCGGAAAAACATGCAAATTCGTCTGGCAAAAACTCATGTGGGCAGGCGGATTCGAACCTGACCCATGACAGCATGATGTAAAACATGGAAAAGGAGAACTTTCGCATCCGACATAAAATATGAAAAAAGAACTGCTCGATAGAGAATCGAAAGATGCATCGAATACAGAAAAAATCAGCCGGTGCAAATGAGTTCTTCATGCTTCTAAAAATCGGAAACCAAGAAACATTATGAAAAAATGCACATACTACCATGTTTCTCTGCTCCCTTTTGTCCAAAATGGATGAAAATCAAACTGTAGGCATAACTTTCGATCCTCTATCGAATGAGGGGTCACATGAGGGGGTATCTCAAAAGAAACGAAATTTGCATGAACCATGCATGATCATCATGCAAAGTTGTAGAACGTATGTACGAGCCATAGGGGGGGGGGATCCATTTCAAATTTGAGCTCAATCCGACCATTTTGAAGCATTGTGCCACCCTCTGAAGGAGGACATCCCGCTCTTACAGAGAACGCGTTTTAAAGCAACGTGAGTTCGAAATGTACAGAACGCCCCTTTAGAGAGTTGCATGAATCATGAGTACAATATTTGTTTTGAGATTGGAAGTCTTGCGAAGTTTGGAACACTCATCTTATGTGGAGGAAATTGTGCAATTTGGGGATTCAACAGAAGTGGAGAAGATGTCTACTGGACAGTTACTGGAGATTTGGTCACTGCACTCACACTCGCCGATATTGACGGAGACAATGAAAATGAGGTTCCTCCATCTTTATTACAATCAGGATTCTGGAACTTTGCAACCCGTGAATGGCTGGTCTGCGATTACCATATTTTTAAAAATTAAATCAGGGAAATTAGTATAATTTTGTGTGTGTGTGTGTGTGTCTTTTTAAAAAAATTTCCCACATATCACTTTCTCAAAAAAATATTTGCATTCCATTCTTTCCGAAACTCAATGTTCCACTAATTCGATTGACTTGTGGTTTAATCTCAGTTATTCTTTCCTAATAGACCGGTAATAAGAGAGAAGTTTTTAAAGTGGGTTTTCCGAAAGCGTTTCTTCTCAGATTATTAATTCCATAGTGGATTTTACGAGAGAAAATTTCCGAAAACTTCCCCTTCAGTTGATTGTTGGCTCACAAGACTACGAAATTCGTCTTTTCAAAGGAGATTTAATGAGAGAAGAGATAATAGAAATCGACATAGTTATATCTTTGTGCCATATACGAGAGTAAGCCATTAAACGAAAATGCTTAGTATTGAGTTCACCATTATTTCAGTAGCCTCTATGGATATGCCCTTGGGAACGGGTCTGTGGGGGTCTATGACAATACAACACGATTATGGAGAACTAAGTCAAAAGTTAACATAGTGTCCATCATGATTTTCCCTTCATCCGAATATCTGGCTTGTGTTTGGGCTGCAGGAAAGGTGATTCAGTTAACAAATAAATTATATGCTAACGACTGCGAACTTGTATTTCCTAGATCGACATTAGACGTGTTACAAGTGGAGAAGATGTGATGAAAGAACAACTGAACGGAGAATTGAGCGGGGCTATTCAATCAAGGAGCACTTTTGAGCGTTCACATGAATTAACTGTCGTATTCAGTGACGGAAAAGGTCAGTTCACACTAGAGTTGTCAGTTCGGTTTTCGTTTCGAATTATTCGCACCCTTCGTCCCTTCCGCCGAGAGAGTGCGAATTATTCGCACCGCTTTTGCATCTCGGGCTGAGGCGATTGAGTTAAAAAGAAGGCGACAGAGCGTGCGAAATAAAGAGAACAGAGAGAAGGGAGTTCAAATTATTCGCGATTCGTCTCACTCTCTGCGAATTGTTCGCAATCTTTCGAAACTATTCGGTCTTTGTGGCGGTTTGTCCCTATAGGGTCCGAACATTCAAAAACCGATTTGACATCTCTAGTTCACATCAATTTTGAAAGGAAAGTAGTGTTTAGTGCGAGGAATGGAGATGGAACAGCCAGAAGATGATCAACAGGACCCTGCTCTTCTCCTCAGAGAATTCGGTCAGAAGAAGCATAATCTATTGGTAGTTCTTCGGACTATAAGTACAACAATTAATGACGCATCTGATTAGGTAGAACTGAATAATTTCGAGCAAGAGGAACGCGTGGGAGTGGAAGAGGCATCCGAGTATCGTATTCCTGTATGCTCATTATTATCTACGAATTAAAAAAAGGAATAATTGCCAGATGTTTCTAAAATGAATGTATCTCAGGCTAATACACAAGTAAGAACAGTTCTACATGTGAATATTCCAGAAAGAAGAATTGAACTAGAAGTGAGTCATGGAATTTTTTTAGTTTCTATTTGTGGGCATTTAGCAACTATCATTTGTGCAGGGCTGGAAGATTAGTTCCAAATTCACCATTTTTGCATAATAAAAAGCTCAAAATGCGTCTTATTTCTGGGTCTGAATCTCGTGGGAAGATCCCCATTCTTGTGGCCTTCGGAGTTAGCGACGGGATATTTCCCGGAAACCATCATTAAAGTTCCCCTCCACACCAAAATTTACCCATACTTTTTGATCAATTTTATGAATTATTGATGCGCCAATATTATGTAAACGAAGAAATGGAAGAATAAAAATCAATAGCAAGCCTGTGGCGATTTTTCAAAGTTGGAATCCTGAACCACGTCCGCCAAGAGTCTCAAACGGATTTCACAATGTACTGTAGCTGAGAGACGATTGATCGCGATTTGCATAGGGACAGGAGGGCAGATCAGATTAGAGAGATCTCTTTTTTTCTCTTGCGCTCTCTCACTTTTCCCCACTCTCTCACCTTTGAGAGACGGAAGGGGTCATTGATCTACCCTCCTCCGCTTACTGCGCGCGAATTCGAAAGTTGAGCAGGTGCGGAGGGGAACTTTAAACACTCAAAAAGTATAAAAATGAGGATAAATTTTTGATTCGAATTTCATCGCAAGTTAACAATCTGGCCACTGTCGCAAAACCAATTTGTTCTTTTTTCCGAGGCAAAAATGGTCGATTTGGAAGTAAGCTTCCAGCATACTTCCCTGCATATTTGCCTTGAGACTAAACAAATTACTAGGTTTGTGCACGTAATTTACATGAAAACAATCCATCCTTGTTGAATTATTTTTAATTTCGTTTTCACGAGTCTTAGTGCTATCGAAACTGTCGTGTTACCACAATGACAATCTTAAGGTAATGGCAGATCAGAAAGTGCCGCTTCGCGGAATTGTTATTCTAGCTGAAGGAATATTTAACGGCGAGAGCTTCGTTCAGTCAGTTTAAAGCATTTGCCATATTACTATATATTTTCATTGACTTTTTCCTTTGTTTCTATTTACAAAACTATCAGATTGCAAGACTCGAATACAGATTGTAATGACTCAATGATAATTCCAATTTATCCACTGAAAGACATGCACATCGAGATGCATGTCCACTCAATCCTAGGCTATCCCCAGTCGTGAGTTTGAACGATCATTCTAGAAGTGTCTTCGAGTCTCTATTTCTGTGTTTCTGAGAAAAAACTACCTATATATTTGTTGTTGTTGAAATTCATCCGAATTTTGACTCGTGACAATACATGAATAATTCGTTAAGGGATATGGTGAATCTAGTGCTTTCGAGACATAGGCTTCCTCGTTTCTCTCGTTTTGCACTTTTGCCTATTTCTGAAGAAGTACCGTATCCTGAATCGAAAGTGGAATTGAAAGATGTAGAGGTTAGCAAAGTTTGATTGTATAATTCTCGAAAATGCGTACAGGTCCGTCCCTCTTTACTCGCTGATTGGATACAGGGACAGATCATAGTTACAAACAACGAACAACTTCTTCTTCCCATGGAGATTGCAGACTTCCATTTCAAGTTTGTAATTCTTATAATTTAAATGAGATAACATTGGTACATTAGATTCGTCCGATGCCAACCTTGTGACAAAGCGTATCTCATTCTGCTAATTGAAAATGGGAAGGTAGGTTATGAATGAGTGATATATTTCAAATAACCGATCTGTTTAGCTTACTGTGCTCTGCGATGAATTGGAAGTGACTTCGGCCATAATCCAATCGATTGCATTATTCTTCAACTGGGAAAAGCTATCATCGCATGCAGTGTTTCCCAAAGAATTCGAGAAAATAAACAAAATGATTGACGACGTGAGCCTCTGCTGAATAGTGTGTCCTTCTTTATTCGACCTTCACTCTAGATGGATCATATGTATGAAGTTCGTGATCGATTGGCAACTGATATATCCGAGAAACATTCTCTGCTAAAAGAGATGATACTTCGAGCTGAAGATGCAATCGCTATTGATCAAATGTTCGTTAGTATAGTCATTTGCGTCATTTTCTCATCCTCAAATTTCGTTCATAGGATTCTGGGCCGTAAATATTATTCGAGACTACGAAATGTGGAGAGGGCTGTGAGACAAGTGAGACATTGCTACCGTTTCGCTTTGTAATCATGATATTTAGGACTATTTAATAGGAGCTAACAATCACGATACTTTAGTCTCGTCACTAAGATCTCTTCATAAAATGATCGAAATAGCTAGCAAATTGCGAGGTGGGATCTTCGGTAAGCAATATCTATAAAGAATAAGTTCCCTTTTCAGTCGGTCTGCCTTCCCAAGCCGTTGTTTCTGCTTGCAGAGACGCTATTGCCAACGCAAATCTCAGCCTTATCCCGAAAATTATTGAATTTGGGGCTTTGTAAATTGAAACAATGTTCTCACAAAAAATATTTTTATATTGCCACTTAAGACAAATTATGAAAATTTGAAAATGTGATACCCTATTAAACGTTTATATGTATTTACAAAATGAGAAAGAATGTACATGAAAGACTTGACTAACGGTACAATCTATAATATAGAACATGCCTTACTCCTGGTAACAGTGGGAACAGATCCAGATATGGACATTCCTCCATGAACACTTGATTTCTCTTTCTCTACGGCTATGCTCAATCGAGACTTGCTTCTTTCTAACTTATCGAAAGTTGGCCTTGGTGCTGAAGGCTTGATAGGGGCCTGTTTTAAAATACTCTCAGAGGGGTTGCTTGATGTAGAGTCTTTCTTCTCGTTAGAGTTACCTGGAATGCAAGTATGTAGTAAATAGATATATGTGAGTGGAAACGAAAGCAAGAATGTTCGTACTATTTATTGAAGAGATTGAAGAGTTTCTTGCAGATCGTTTTCTCTCAGTTCTAAATCCAACTGGTCCAGCCGGAGTATTGTGCAAGCATAGAATTGGAAGTTGAGCGCATCCCGGAAGTTTGAGAATGAGACGACTCGCGTCAGATGATGACAGCTATTGCAAATATACAAATTATAAACTATTTTATAATCAGGGTACCAGCGATATAATTGGTCGATGTGAGTTGAATGAAGAGAGTAAGGATCCTCGATGAACAGACCATGTTTCCAACCATCCTTCCTCGTCAGCTAACACAAATCAATTACTTTGCAATGGAAATGATTCCAACCAGAGAAGGCGACGGATCCATCTGCAGTTATCGCAACACAAGAAATGGAAGCTCTCGCGTTGAGTGTATGCAGCGTGTTCCCAGTTGATACTTCCCACAGAATTACCTGTTTTGACTTTAAAACAAGACACTACAGGATTGCAAAGGTCAACCTTTTTATCGATAGCTCCGCTAACAACTGTTCTCTCATCGGCTGCTATTGCACACGATGTCACTTTACCCTCGTGACCGACCAATACCTATTCAAGCTTCTTATTATTTTAATTTCGTGGTTATTATTGTTACCTGCGTTAAATGGCCTTGATGGTTCCAAATTTTGAGGGAATCATCAGCACTCCCTGTCAGAATTAGTGTCCCCTGCCAACAATTTATTACATTATTATTTACTAAAAATGTGCGAAAAAAGGTATTTACTTTGAGTAAGGTCCACTTACATGAGTAGCCATTGCAAAAGTCGTAATGTTTTCAGTATGATGCAATCTCGATTGGATGTTCAGAGAGTTGTTGTCGATGTTCCATACTCGTAACCTGAGCAAATATATAGGCAACATTTGGTAAATCAGACTGACTCCTTAGGCGTAACTGCAGTATGTGACACAAATGATACACTGTTTGAGCCAGGAATATTCACAATTTTGAGTGGAGCGATTACGCCATCAATGCGTTGCTGAGTATGAAGTCAGATATTCGAAGATATGGATATTCGAGGAACGAACGATATCTGCATCTTCGTCTTCCTCAAACGCTTCCCATACACGCATAAATCCTCCTTTATCTACAGAAACAACTCTCTTCCCCATCATCCATATTGCTTGTTTGATCGACTCATTATGCAACTATAACATTTGATTACATTGTTAAAAGTGCTAATGGAGGAATAACCGAAACACTTCGAAGTATTCGTCCATGACTTGTCTCTATCAGAATTATATTTCCACTTGAATTACCGCTGAGCACGATAGAAGAGTCTAGTGAGAAAGCGAGAGCAGTAATGTCTACTCTTTTTGCGTGCACGCTCTGAAAGGGATGCAGTTCCATTTGATGGGATGCGTCCTTCGTTTCACCGTGCAGACACATTGTGCAATGTCCAGATCCCATAACGCTACGATTCCCGCAAATGTTCCGCACGCCGCGAGCTCAAATGATATACCATCTGATCTTGTGGATTTTTGAGTGGATGGAAGTAACCTTATCATCATTAGACAGAGCGACGGCAGTGACATGTCCCTCTGCTTCCATTGACTGATCCACTCCATCGTGAATTCTCTCTCGAATATTCCATACATGTACTGCTCCTCCACATCCCGATATCAAGAAAAAGTTATCCCTAGTTATCTAAAATGAACGTTATGGTTACATTTCTTCGAATTTGGACGATGCCTTTAGACTTGTTACTGGTGAAGGTACTTCAGTGTCCCATATCAAAACGATTTGTCCTGTATGAATATCGTAACAGAATATTCTTGATTTAGTAGCAGCAAATAATTGGCAGTCGTCATGGGCTGCTACCAGGGAATTCACCTGCCAAATCGTTTCAGAATAAAATCGAAAGATTGCGTGAACAACTTTTCCTTCATGACCAGTCATGTCATGTAATTCCTGCCCAGAAACAGTTCCAAATACTCTCAGAGTTTCATCTTCGCATGCAACTGCGACAAACGCATCGTTTCTACAATTATATAGATATTTTTGAACTTGAAAAGATATATACGATGTGATAGCTACACATGTAACTGGTGCCATCAATCCTCCCATTCGTCCAATTATTTCCCCCTTTTTAATGCTCCACATTTGAACAGAGAAATCACCCGATCCTGCATAATTATGTTTGAAGAAGATAATCGCTTAATTATACCTGTGATTAGATATAGATCATTGCTCGTTAGTTGAATGGATACAACTGTGCCCGTATGATCAGGGAATGATTTCAATACATTTCCACTTTCGAGGTCGATTATCTGTTTTGTCAAAATTGTCAAAATTGATTTTAAGCAATTAACATTGTTAAAAATGAAATTCCAAAACAATTTTAAGGGAATATTACAGGGTGAAACAAGATTGACCCAAAAGACGCGTGTTCATTCTACAGTAAAACGAACAAACTTTGGCGGATGAATCAGCTGATCCCGTTGCGAGAAACGTATTATCACTGCTCAAAACTGAACAAACTATTTTACCAGAATGTGGTCGAAATATTTTTGACGGCGTATCCTTCAATTTTTTTAGAAATGTGAATAGTATTAAAAAGTGAAACGTACAGCGTTCTTATACCACACGCGGACCGTTTTGTCGATGGAAGTACTCGTGAAGAATTGACCTTCACTACTTTCACACAATGATGTAACTGCTCCAGTATGGCCTACATATTCCAACTTTTCAGATGAAAATAAATGGAGTTGTCTCGCCTTTGTACGTTGCTAGAACAAATTGACTTGCTACGTGAACCATGTATATTTCTCCGACGGAACTTTCATTTCCTGTCACTAGAATGTGCTGATGATTGAACGTTGGAACTAGCACTAGTCTCGGACTTTTCCATTCCTAAAACAAATTTACGATTACTTTTTATATATTTGATCTAGTTGACCTTGAAGTCAAAAGATAGAACGAGACTCATTTTTGGAGGAGAGACCCAACAAGAAAGAGGAACGAGTAAACAGTTTGGACCGTATCCATCCACGTACGCCATTGCATCTTCCACCATCGAATTAAGGAACACTGAATTCTCCCCTGAAATTTAAGAAAAATATTGGATTCAATGTGATTAATGTATTTTCTGTACCGTGATGAAGTATTGAAACAAAATTAAAATCATCATAACTTTCCTCAAAAGTTATCGTACAATTTCTGATGGGTAGACACACATGAATATACCCATTTGGTATATCGAATCATTGCAGACTAAATTCATTCCTCGTGAAAACAACCCGTGAAAGTGATGCCTCAACTTTGAAATTTGACATGCTCAGGCAAAGATTGTGGTTCTACCAAACTGGTCGAAATAAAAGAATTTACGAGCCAATCATGAGGTTCGACTGAAAGATGACGCAACTCAGCCACCCACTTCCAAATTTTGGGGCTATGAGCCAACGACAGAAGTTACACCACTCTGCATAACATTCGACAGTGTCGAAAAAATCGCACTCTTTATTGTGAAATATCTGTATCTACAGGGACATGATGGATTGTGAACATCAATGGTTTCTATACCACTACAGAAAGTTTGTGCTGCTGGGCAAACCCTTCGAGGTGTGCAGACATATATTAACGACAGCACATCGACAGCACAGAACAATTACAGTACATGCTAATCGCCTCATGCATATGCGCGCGCGGCGGCACGCCGCGTGCCGCGGCTTGCGCGGCTGCGTTTTGCAGAACAACCAACAATGGCCATGAAAAGAGACCTCGATTTTCTGAATCTGCGTGTGATTCCCCATCGATTCCACCTTTGACCCATATTTTACAATGCTGTTTTGAAGAGCTGGAAATATTCTCTGAAAATACCTGACCCAGCGAACTAAAAATGACACAGTTGAACAAGCCCATATTTCGTAGCATTTGACACTCTTCAATCCCTTAGACAGGAAAACATGCTGAAAATCGATGAAAGGGAAGATTTGGGTACTTGTTCAACTGTGTCATTTTTAGTTCGCTGGGTCAGGTATTTTTTGGAGAATATTTCCAGCTCTTCAAAACAGCATTGTAAAATATGGGTCAAAGGTGGAATCGATGGGGAATCACACGCAGATTCAGAAAATCGAGGTCACTTTTCATGGCTATTGCTGGTTGTTCTGCAAAATGCAGCCGCGCAAGCCGCGGCACGCGGCGAGTCGCCGCGCGCGCATATGCATGAGGCGATTAGCATGTACTGTAGGATTCCGGGCCGGGCACTCTACCGTAGAAGGAATTTGCATCCTCAATACACACCATTGCAAACTCTCGGGAATACCGCATGCCCCTCTACCTCCTTTTTCTCGACGTTAGTAAAGCTTTCGACTCTGTACATTGTGATTCAATGCTCGCCGCTTTAGAACGCGATGGAATACACTCAACATACGTTCATTTCATGCAAAATCTCACTGTACAGAGTAGAAGCAAGGTGGTAGTAAACGGGAAAGGAGTTGAGGTCTCAGTTGGGAGGGGTGTCAGACAGGGTGATGGATTAAGCCCCCGCTTATTCACGGCGGTTCTCGACTCTGTCTTCAGCAACCTCCACTGGGGCAGAAGGGGAATCAGGGTTAACGGGGAATACCTCTCTCACCTCCTCTATGCCGACGACTGTGTCCTCATATCCCATTATGCGCGCGATATTCAATCCATGGTAACGGAGTTAGAAAGGGAATTATTAATGGTGGGACTGCGCCTAAATGGTAGTAAAACTGTGGCACTCGCCACCAACCCCAATGGCA
>LS517146.1:43625-89455 GCA_900490845.1 Pristionchus japonicus | reverse complement strand
TCCTATTCTGACATCTCAAAGATCTCTATTCTCAGCACACTCTTCATAGCTAGACGTGAAATTTTATAAATATTTATCTGTGTGTTATAAATATTTATCTGTGATATAGTGGAGTCTTCAGATAAGACAACTGTTTTGAGGTGCAAACCAAGTAAAAGGTACAAGATATACAAGATTGGAGAGAAGTAACCGATAAGCGCACAGATCTTGCAAGTAGTTGCTGAATGAGCTCAATTCTTCTCACTTGTCTTTCTTGCTGTCGCCTGCTCCATTCTGAAATCATGTGATCGTAATCTTCGATTTCTTAAGGAGGATAAGTATAACGAGACAAGAGTTCACCTCATAATTGGCCAGAAGATCAGCGACTCGGTTGTACTCCTTCTGCAGGTTCTCACACTGTTTCTTCAGAGTGTCTCTGTCAGTCTAAAATTACTTGCATATCAGTGCCACTCCTCTTTCCTTGATACCTGAGTCTTCTTGAGTTCCTTTCCCAACTCCTCGGTCTGCCTATTGAGATCCTTGAGTTCTCCATCTCCTCCTGCATCCATGAGTGTCTTGGCTGCCTTGGTTGCACTCTCAGCTTGCTTCATTGCCGCTTCAGATGCCGCCTCCATCTCAAGAAATACTCCTTATCTCGTCTCATATCTCGGTGATCAAACGAGTTCCGTCTTATAGAAAGGGGAGGGGTGGGAAGTACCTGGGCTGCCCTGGAGAGAAGGCCGGTAATTCTCTTGATCACAAGGAAGAGAAGAAGAGCAAATCCAGAGATATAGAAATTGCGTTGTGCCCGGAAGAGACGCATGTGGATGACCTAGAATACGATCCGTCCCTTGCTCCCTCCTCCTCTCTCTCTCACTCACAGCATCAGCATCAGCAGCGTGTCTCGCAGTTCCATCAAGGGCCGAATCCACGTGGGAGTACTTACCAACCTCACGAACCGCATCTGCATTCATATCATAAGATACTAACAGAAAATGAAAGGCTTATTAATGTAAAACAGTCAACAACTTCCATGAAATTTAATTGCACATCAGAGCTTAAACTGAAAAGTAGGTCAGATGAGAATCATTTGCATAGTCCATCCATTGCACAAAAATTGTGGCCACTCGTTAGACTATCATCCGAGCTAGTTGGATATAACTGACCGGCAAATAGGATGAATAAGATAAGAGCAGCAGCGATGGAATACACTTGACCGAACGAAGAGATCGCAGCGACGACGCGCGATTTGAATAATTTACTCCATCTGTTTAATCGTTATTCCATATTCCACACGATACATTCATCTATTTATTATAACTCCATGAGATCGTAAATCATCTCATCCAACAGTGTTCCTATGCTTGCACTTTTCGGGTTGTCTCATATCTCTTAGGTTTACCTGTTACATGTATACTGAACAATAAGACAATGCTTCGAAATGGCGCAGAACATCAAAATGAGGAAATAGTGTAATATATAAAAAAAATGTTGATGTGTTGTAAATAATATTTTACAAACGATTGGAAAGACACTTACGTGGTAGGCCTGATCCAAGGAAGAAGAAGGATGAGAGTGAGGGCAATCTCCCCGTAAAGGATTCCTGCCACAAATGTCCATTGAAGTGTCATCTACAATTACAGTATTATTATATTACTATACTTTTTTAAACGATAGGATGAGATTAGGAAAAGGGTAAGTGGGAGGGAAAGAGAAGAATGAGTGAACAACTGTTAGAGGGGGATGAAGAGAAAAGAAAGAAAGAAACTATTGATTTTGAGAGCAATGAGAGATATTTCATCGGCAGAATACGATGGATTAAACAATTATAGACTATTAGTAAAGTAAAGAAGGGCTTTATTCATTTCAGATACCTGCACACATAATACATAGTAGGTTAGAGAGAGAGAAAACGGAGAATAATGCACAAAAAGAAAGTAGCTGGATTGGATGAGAAAGGAGTGAAGGGGGGAGAGGATAGTTAAAATAGGAATAGGTTCCACTTAAACGCACTCTGGTATGATGACTACGCATAAGAAAATCATATACGTAAAATAAGATGAGAAGATGATCTGAATGACTCATTACAGGGAAGAACGAGAGACGTCAGCAAAGAGGGAGTGTTGTGAAACAGAGGAAGGGGGAGGGGGAGAGAGATGCTTAAAAAACGGAAAGAAGAGCATAAATGGACATTTAGAATCAAGCTTATATAGTATACCATACAATGATAGAGGAACAAATAAAGTCATCACAGGAAGGGTCGAATAATGTGCTTACATAATATTGTTAAAATACAGACGAGAATTGGAAAGAATCGGAACAGTTAATGTTGCATTACCTTTATCCTTTAGATTTTTAAAAGATATATTTCAACATCGTGTATCGAAGGTAAGAAACAAGATAGGACTATAGGAGATGGAATCGCCTAAGCAGATGCATATTTCTTAGTCCAATCCTTCGCCGTTCGAATAGCAGTTGCTTCGTCTGTCTTCCACAGTTCAGCCACATCCGTAGCAAGAGGATCCTCAAAGGTAAATGCACATCAAAGTATTGCAACCAATTTATCCAAACGACATTTGCATATACTAAGACTATGCATAATCTTCAATATCGACGAAACGTAGATCTGCGTTGATCGAATACTTTTAAGAAATCGCTCTATTGTTTTGTTTTGTTGTTAAGATTGTTTTAATTTTTCAAGAACATCCTAAACATAAACGCTGTGTTGTATATGAGACCGTTTGCGAGAGAACCGAGCAAATTTGACATGTCTGGCACACCCCAAAATGTGGATTCACTGTGGGTTTTGTGCGATTTGGGGTTCTCCATGTTGCTAATAACGATGGATATCATTAATTTTCATTCTGAGCTTCCGTTGGCTCCAGATGCCCTGGCGTTAAAATCTGTCTTAGGGGGATTACTCAACCCTCGAGGTCGCTAAAATAGAGAATCCTGGGCTAGAATGGGAAGGGGGCATGTCAGAACCGCAACGACAAAAGCGCAACTACGCAAAACTCTTCGCCAGATTAAGATACAGTCCGGAAATTTTTTCCGCTTGATGTGTCAAATGTTGGCTATCGATTACATTTGGTTTCAAATTTTTAGAACGATTTCTAAATTTGTTCATGATCTCTTCCCGGTAATTTTTATGACACATGACCTATTCCATTCGATAGCCCTTGAGCTAAGGAATCTAATGAGCTATTGTTCCCATTTGAAAACCCTCTGTGGCTTGAGTTATACCGATTCGCGCACTAATTTGCGCTTTTGTCGTTTGCGGTTCTGACATGCCCCCAATGGGAAAGAACATTTCATTCTTATCACGCCTGTCTAGTAGGGTGGCGAAAACGAGTCTTCGAGTCGCTTTGTTTGCCTCTCTCGCAGAGAGTGAGGTCGTAAACCGAGAGAGATCGAGTGACTCCTTTCGAGCGAGTTCATTTCGAGTCGGGATCTTTCCAGCTCTCACAAGCCCAAATGGGATAATTTTAGCACCGTTGATTTAGTTACGTATCAGAGCAATTGAAAAATGGTCGTTTGAGCAGAATTAATCTATTAATCCATTTTCATATTTTCGTTGTTGACGGTATGCATTTCTTTTTGAATATTTTTGATTATTGATGTATTTTCACCTTTTTCCGAATCATCAAATGATATTCATTAAGAATCAGCAATGCTGATTTAGCATCCGATTATTCAATTGCATGTTTCCGATCTGAGGAGGCGTCCATTTGGATGCTATAAATTGGCACCCTCTTTGATACCTCAGATCAGAAGATCAGGTTGTCAAGACATTCTAGATAGATATTCCATTTGATCTACTGAGAGCTGAGAAACCAAGCTGGAAAGATCTCGACTCGAAATTGACTCGAAAACGACTCGCTCGAAACGAGTCACTCGCGCCAGCCGGTTGTAAATCCGAGTCGCTCGCAGAGTGCGGTTGTAAACGCGCCTCTCTCGAGTGACTCGAAAAAAGTGAGAGTGCGAGTGACTCGAGACTCGTTTTCGCCACCCTACTGTCTAGGGACCGCAACTTAACGTGCTAAATCGCTATAAGTATAGTTTCCTTGATTTCAATCGATAGTTCTATATACCCTCGACAGTTTTATATCTGTAAACTTAAGGAAAAGTAAGAACACAACCAATTTGAGCACTTCAAACAAGACACCTTCTGCTTACAGTAACTATCATAGAAGTTCAAAAGTTTGTCGTACACCACGAAATTATGCTGTGGGAAACGACATAAGTGCAATGCACACCCGCACCACACCATGTACTTTGTCCTTGTTTTCCCCGAGCTCTAGGTTATTTTTATGATTTCCAAAGCTATAATATTTATCTATAGCGCTAGCACAAAAGGGTTAAAAGCGAAAATTAGCTAAATTCGCCATTTCACGCGCAGGCGCGCACTTGCACTATGGAAGCTCCGCCCACAACCGTAAAAGTTCTATGTTCGGAACATTTTAATTCTATGATAGCGACCTGCGGTCAATACGTGACCTTCGGCCGCTATCATGTTCGCCGGGTTGTGTTATTAATGACCATTTGAAAAATGGGGCATGCATTAGCTTACGTTGAGGGTTGCCTCGTATAGTAGGGACCACCACGTAAAACTGAGAACTTGTTTCAAAATTCTAGTTTCCCTGGTGTTGGGTATTCAGGGATGCTGAATCGTGACAGCGTTGTCAGAATATTTAAATATTTCCTTTTAAACGAGAATTTGATGCCCTCTCTAAGCCCCGCCCCTCGTGGTGTAGTGCCAGTTTGTTGGGTCATAACATTTCAGTGGGTCAATTAATGTGATTTTCAAGTTTATTTATACTTATTTTTCATAGTGCAAATGAATGAAGCTAAATCGATAGTCCACTTATTGATCAAAATAATGATAAAATTGCGTATTGATAATTAGTTATGAGAGTATGATCATTCTACCGTAATCTGTACCATATCTCTCGGAGGCCAAAGCGATATATGAACTTCAAATTTCAGTGGAATGCAAAGGTCGAAGCAGTTGAACCCACGACTGATAGGCGCTGGTTGTCCCCGGTTTCATGTTGACGAGATTCTTAACAAAAAACGGTTCGGCATAGTGCTAACTTCAACGCTGTTTTTGATAAGGTTCGCTAAAACAGAATTCGCTATTTTTTTGCTCCAACCTTTAGTCGAGTCCGAAAAACATTTTAAAAACAAAATCGGAAAACGGCATCACTTATAACGGTAGTTAGCTAATTAAAACTGAAAATATGCCCGGACAGCGAATGTTTGGAGCCAAATTTGATCATGATCGCTAAAATGGATTTCTTTTATTTGTTCACTATTCATTTTAAATTAGCCTTTCTTGACATTAAGCACATATGAGGCCGTTTGCGATAGAGTCGAGCAGGGGCTGGCACAGCTCAAAAAGGTCGGTTTTCTGAAACTCTCTGTTTTGGGGTTCCTAAGGGTGCTGATGACGATGGACATGCTCATTTTTCATTTTGGGCCTTTTTCGGCTCCAGACGCCGTCACGTCGATATCGGGTTTTGAGTGATTCCGCGGGTCTCGATGTCGCCAAAATTAAGCCAGTATGGCTCAGAGGGTGGAATTTGATGCTGATCACGCCTACACACTTCATTTTTTAATTGAAAATTTCTCGACCTTGAAAACGGAAACTTTTTACTCAGGCGTTTCCGAGTTGAATGACATACATAGATCGAACCGGCTTGATGAGAGGAATTCAAAAAGGGGTTTGCGAAAAATATAGAGCACGCGAACTCTGAGATTGAAACAAAAGAGTATTCAAGGACGGCACTTCTCCACGTTGTTTACCCCTTCCTCGGCAAGGGCGAGGGTGCAGACACGCGAGGGAGAGGTGAGAGAGTGTGGAGATGAGAGAGAGCGCAGAGAGTCAGAGAGACGAGAGGGAGGGGAGGTCAACAGGAGAGAGAGAGACGCAGAGGAGGGAAGGGAAGAGCTTCGGTGTAAACAACGTGAAGTAGTGCCGTCCTCGAATACTCTTTTGTTTCAATCTCAGAGTTCGCGCGCTCTATATTTTTTGCAAACCCCTTTTTGAATTCCTCTCATCAAGCCGGTTCGATCTATGTATGTCATTCAACTCGGAAACGCCTGAGTAAAAAGTTTCCATTTTCAAGGTCGACAAATTTTCGATCAAAAAATGAAGTGTGCAGGCGTGATCAGCATCAAATTCCACCCTGGAAGCCATACTGGCTTAATTTTAGCGATATCGAGAGCCTCGGAATCCCTCAAAACCCGATATCGACGTGACGGCGTCTGGAGCCGAAAAAGGCCCAAAATGAAAACTGAGCATGTCCATCGTCATCAGCACCCTTAGGAACCCCAAAACACGCAGTTTCAAAAAAACGGACCTTTCTGAGCTGTGCCAGACCCAAGCTGATTTGCTCGACTCTCTCGCAAACGGCCTCATATGTGAAGAACGGCACCCCTAAATATTCAAGTTCGAACCAAATTGTAATTTTTACACGTTGATTTGAATACCCGGGCAATTCTTCGTTTGGCGCTGGCACACACCTTTCCCCGGCTCTCGATTCTAATTTTAATTTTGTCTGGTGGTCCCTACTCGTATAGCAATGCAAAAGGTTCGTGTGGATAGCAGTGGTCGAAAAAGTATTATCAACAGTCATTACACGAATCATTTTAAGCTCGAGAACGAAGCTCTAGCTCTGCTAGCGGCAGAGTTATGAAACTTCAGCCTCAATTTCGCTGAATTTCTGCAGCCACGGAGAGTTGTCGTAGCAACTCGAAACTTGTTTCATAGGTAGCCCTTGGACTGGTCTCTATGCTCAAAAAGTTTGGTATATCGGAAAAAAATCCACCAAAGTATAATGAATTTTCGAAAAAGTATGTCTCAGTGGCGTCATCACTATGCAACTACGGAGTGCATTCGCCATTACCATTATATGTGCATCGTATTCTTCCATAGATTATCTGTGCAATAGAGCAAAAATTAGGTCCATATCAGGTCTGGTCAAACAGTTAGAGACGATGACCAGTTAGAAAGTGCCCGAATACTTTCGGTCGCTACTGTAGGTAATACTATTATCTTTATCTATCAATACTCCTATATAAAGCAGAGGTGTCAGCGCGTCCGTGCGTGTGTCCACCAATTGCGAATTAAACGTAAACAAGTTTCGTAACACGCGCGCCTCTCCTCAGGATTGCGAAATTTTGCGAAATAGGTGGCCAAGCGAAAGAGGGGAAGGGAGAGAAGAGGAAAGGGGAGAGGGGGAGGAACACCGGGGGAACCTCGGGCATGCAGGACCCATCTGGTATTACTATAAACCATTGTGTCTGTCTGTCGGTCCGTGGGTTTGTCTGTCACAAAACTTAATGCATGTTGCGTAATGATGACGCAATAACCAAAAATCGCTTAAAATGGCTGAAATCTTTTGTAAAAGGTACAAATCAAATTTCGTCATCACTACGCAATATAATGCAATCTAGATCAAACATTGTGCACTCGGTTAAAAAAATAATTTTTTACTCATTGGATCGTGGGACCTATCTCGATGGCAATGTGTGGTAAGGTTCGTGTGGATAGCAGTGGGAGAAAAAGTTGCGGCGGAGCCACGAAGTGGCGGAGGCGCAACTTTTTCGACATTTTAAGCGATTTTTGGTTTTTGCGTCATCATTACGCAATATGTAAATTTTCTGAAAACGCACATTGTGCGAAGTCGATTGGTGGCGGCCGCGATGAAAATGGTGCAGTTTTAGTGATTTTGATGATTGCGTCATATTGCGTAGTGATGATGCAGTTTATGCAAATTTTGAATTCGAGCGCTTTTCTGAGTAGTACAGTATTGAATATGACGAAATCGATCGATTTTTTTTGCATTTTTGGGACTATTTGAGAATTTCGTAATGTTGCATAATCATTTGGTAATACGTGTGTTTTCTTGTTTTACTCGTCGAGACAAGTTCAATCATCTCCTATGTATGGGTATACCCGATGAAGTTTTGTGACAGACAAACCCACGGACCGACAGACAGACACAATTTTTTAAAAGTAATACCAGATGGGTCCTGCATGCCCGAGGTTCCCCCGGTGTTCCTCCCCCTCTCCCCTTTCCTCTTCTCTCCCTTCCCCTCTTTCGCTAGGCCACCTATTTCGCAAAATTTCGCAATCCTGAGGAGAGGCGCGCGTGTTACGAAACTTGTTTACGTTTAATTCGCAATTGGTGGACACACGCACGGACGCGCTGACACCTCTGCTTTATATAGGAGTATTGATATTGATAGATATAGATAATAGTATTACCTACAGTAGCGACCGAAAGTATTCGGGCACTTTTTCAATCGTCTCTAACTGTTTGACCAGACCTGATATGGACCTAATTTTTGCTCTATTGCACAGATAATCTATAGAAGAATACGATGCACATATAATGGTAATGGCGAATGCACTCCGTAGTTGCATAGTGATGACGCCACTGAGACATACTTTTTCGAAAATTCATTATACTTTGGTGGATTTTTTTCCGATATACCAAACTTTTTGGGCATAGAGACCAGTCCAAGGGCTACCTAGGAAATCGGCGTCGAACTTGTAACTATGACTACACAGCGTTCAATAGCTTCCTTTTTTGAATTATAGTTTCAAACTATCGTACTCTATGACCGATTAAACAGCGCTTCCTATCTATTTTATGTGTAAACCTTTACTGTAATAATCTCATTTCAATTGCTAATACACTCCTAGTTATTAGAAGAAACCCTGTTTGGTATATTATACATTGATGGAGCACTTTTCGAAAGGTTCTCTAAATTTGAGAAGAAATTTATTTGCAACTCGAGACTGTAATAGTGCGATGCTAAAGGTCCCATGCAACTATTCATCGGTAAAATAGGGAGAAATAATTTTAGCAATAACGCATTCAATTGAAAGTGCGAGACTTATATTCAGGACGACACACGATTAACCTTTTTTTATTTGATAATTTTATTTGATAGAGGATGGTCGACATATTATTGCTTGCGCATTGAAAAAGTCAGAAAATGTATAATAATGGGTAACTTTAATTTAGCGACCTCGAGGGCTGAGTAATCCCTCCAAAACCGATTTCGACGTCAAGGTATCTGGAAAGAATGGATGCTCAGAACGGAGAAAAATTAGGACGTCCATCGATATCAACATCATCGAAACCCCAAATCGCACAGTTAGAGCGAAACCACATTTTTGGGCTGTGCCAGCACTTGTTCGATATTCTCGCACGCGGCCTCATATGACACCGTTCGTGAAAGACGCGATCGCCGGCACAAAATGGATGGAATATCTGTAAGTGTGTGTTTTGGAATTCTCGAAGATGCTGATGAAGCCTCCGTCTGCTCCAGACAACGTCACGTTGAAAACCATTTAATTTAATTTCCCTGATCTTGATGGCACTACAAATGCGTGATCACGGTTTCCTGTATAGAATTTGATGCTGAGCACGCTTGTCGAAGCAAATTTTCAGGCATTCGAAAATTGTAAAATTGAACGTTGTAAAGAGACAAACACATGCTGTCAAAACACACTCATCAATCCGCCATGAAGAGAGGATTCTGAAATACCTCTCTGAACGTCGGGAAACACCCCTGGGGTTTCCAACGAGCAAGGGAAAACAATCAGAGCCCGCGATGTATTTCCAGAGGTCAAATATCTATGTTCCAAACTGTTTGTAATGTGGGTCGGGTAGTCGTTTTTGGGTACTTTTTCGAACCAAAATTTCGAAAAATGTGGGTCGGTTATTAAACAAAATTCGAAGAGCGGCTAAAAACGGATGTTTGACGATTTCGTCATATTGCGTCATCACTATGAAATGTGATTTTTTTTTAAATTGTTGATCAAGGGGAGTTGTATGGTAACCGGCAAAGGCTTTGTGGAGGGGCTTTTGGCCATTTTCAAATGTGAGGCAGATAGACGCACAGACAGGCTGAGAAATGGCAGGCACTAGGACCTCTCAGCTAGGTTTAGCAACTTGCAACCTACACAGGGTGAAAGTACGACCCTGAAAGTATAAATATATTCGACCCCGGTAAAAAATAAACCGACCCCTGATGGTAAACAAAAGGGATTATCAAAATTAGAACATAGGCGGTACACAGGCGTGACGTCGTCACGTTCCTTGGCCTCAAGAAGTGCCTGGGGTCGGTTAATTTTTTTCCGGGGTCGATTTCGATTAATCTCCAGCCTTCAGGCATTATTTCTGTTATTAAAATATGTAATTTGGTTGAGAAATGACTGAGCTGTAAGCTGACAGAAAAGAACATAGAATTTTCGTTGAATACTAGTGTGTGCGACATTTGACGGCTCGCCTCCCGGCTCTTTTTTCCGTTCCGTCTTTCACCTACGGTGGGACAGCCTGACTGTGGGTCGATTCTCGAATTTATCCCTCTAATGTGGGTCGCCTATGTGCTTTTTCACATGGTATTTGGTCCCTGTGTATTTCTCCTATGATCTTTGCAAAAATGAGTATGTGTATCTACCTCAGCACCCTCGAGAAACCCAAAAAACATACTTATGAGAGTGGACTCCTGTTCCAGGCCATAACCAATCTGTTCGATTCTTGCGCGAACGGTGTCATATCAGTTGCGAAAGGGAGCGTGGAAACGAAAACGTTCGACGAAGAACACGCCTATGTCACTCCCGAATCGATTGGAATGCGTTTAAGCCTTTTGGTAAATTGCGTCATCTTAGTGTAATCACTCCGCGCCTGGCTGACGAGGTCTTGGAGCTTGGCTAATGCACCCACCGTGCACACTCATCGAGCACTACCCGTGGCACACGCTTGGGCGTAGGTTAAATTTTTCACTTTGTCAGTTCCCTGTACTAACATGTCGATTCTCTCAGATAGTCTCTTTTAAACAAACTGATTTAATTAGCTCACGTGAGGTGCCCTAATGATAAGGATTGAATACTTCGAATCCTTGTCACCAGGGTAAGTACCCAGGGTAAGTAAAATATGGTTGATTTGAATTGCGTTTGAAAAATCTAGCTACCGATTTCATACATTCTTTCTTTTCTTTCAGGAATTTTGAAGGGGTTTTCCATGTTATCGATTAAAAATCGTGAGAAATTTCAAATTTCGACATTTGGCAGCTACTAACCGCAGTAAAAACATCAAAGTACAGTAAAATGAAATCAATACCCCAGGTTCTAGCCTGAATTTGGTCCAAAAATCATACAATTTCCAATTTTTTTCTGTTTAAGTACGCTCCATTAGTGTGCCAAAATCTTCCATTTCCGAAAAGGTTAACTACTGTAAGTACACCACAACAAACTGAAAATCGGTTTTGAAATGCCGTGGTTATATATATTTCGCTACAGCCGGGGCTTTTTCTCAGCGAGGCACGGGTTTTGCCACGCGAGCATAGCATACATATAAGGAGGGTGAATGCGACGCTCTCTAGACCATAAACTAGTTTATGGTCGCAATAGTTGAAGTTCCTCGCTGGTTTGCAAAAGTTGAAGCTGCATAAACTGTTAAACTAGTTTATGGTCTAGAGATCGTCGCATTCACCCTCCTTATATGCTTACAAATATTGTTTAGTTTTCTGCGAAGCCGGTACTGGTTTTGCAAAATCGGGTAAGTTAAACAAGCAGTATAAACATGATAGAAAAAATTAAGATTTAAAATTTGAACGCTGCTTCGAACACTGTAACTACGACGCATGAAACCGTTTGCACGAAAGAACCGCTCATGTTATCGTGCCCATTTTCACGGTGGCTCATTACCCAAAAGTTGTGTGAATAAAGCAAAAACTAAAAACTAACAAGACTCTCAGTTACCTCAGGGTTGGGAGCAGACAAAAGGGCTTGGATCGACAAAAGCACCGTGCGGATTTGAAGAGCAGGCGACCATTTATCTGAAACAAGAGGATAGCACACTAGGGCGCTGAATAAAGATAACAACCGAAAACAAAACTAAACTAAAAAACTTTAAAAAAAGGAACAGTAGAGCTGAAATTGTAATGATAAATTCGAACGGGGTTAAAATAAAGAAGAATAAAAACCTTTCAGAATATCTAAACAGATTCTGCCGAGTTTATCAATATTGGGGTGATAAATCTTCGTCATGAAGCGAACCTCAAAACAGTTATTAATACCGCAGTCATGAACAAATTACATTTTATGCGTGCCTTTAAAAAAAGATCGGTAAGCTTACCTTGGGAGCCGCCATGGGATACTCCTCAGGCAAAAAGAGCTCCAGCTTGAAATTTCCTCCAGCGAAGGGAGAATCTTGAGGTCCAGTGATGGAGACATGGAAATAACGAGCGTTTGCCTCGTCAGGACTCGCACTGATTCCGGGAACAGGATCCTCAAAAGCCAAAATAAACCTACCAATTTATGAAAAATATACTTTTACTTTCAAGAGTTAAGTACCTGCATGAGCCGCTGAGTCTCTTTGATGATCCGACGAGGGAGGGCTGTTGCACTAGCCATTTCCACTAAACCACTCATTCCATGAAGAAAACGGGCCATAAAAACATAAGATATCTGGTAATCGAATAAACGACAGCATAGAGAACCCACGAATATACAGAATAATTTATCTCATACAACAACACATAAGCTTGCCTTACAAAAATAAATATCCTATATTAAAAATGCCATAATAAATAACATTCATTTTAAAGGCACATATTATATATATATATATATATATATATATATATATATATATATATATATATATAATTATTTGCATAAGAACAACAATGTCATAATCCATAAATCTACAATTCTTCTTTGACATACTTCGGCATCAGCTCTTCGATTTTCTTTATGAACTCCGTCTTTTCAGTACAACCCTGAATTACATTATTAATCAGTAATCATAAATTTAGGATTGAATTCGTTAAGGATGACTCACTTTGCAAACCTCTCCCCAGTCATTGAGAATATTCTTAAGTTCCTTTACTCTCATTTTCTTTAAATCAATAGTCTTCCAGTCGAGGGGCTTATCTGAGAGTTTAGCTTCAACTAACATATCATACTTTGAAAACTTACCGTATTTGAGCTCGCAGATCTGCGCATCCATGGTCCTCAGTTTTTCACAAACCTCAAATAGTCATGTTTCAGTTGCGCACTAATGTTATCAATGTCACATCAGTCTGTCATATTGACCGTTGTATAGCCAGTAATCTTGTGAACAGCAATATATTAAAAGTAATAAAAGAAACAGACAGAAGAACCTACTTTGACAGGTGGCATACTCCAAGAAAGGGGCTTCGTGACGTCATTCATAATGGAAGTAGCCGATTCGGGAAGAGCACCGATGTAAAAGCACTAAAACAAAATGAATTAATATATCCACGGCTCGACACTCGACATCATGATGCGTCATAGGTCTACTGAATTCAATTTTTTTTGTAAATGAGTCACCATACCAGCTTGTGATCCTTGAGTCTAGCAGTGGAACAGTGTTCTCTGATCACTTTTCCAATAGCATCAGGTTTGGTCTTCTCTGCTTCGGCCACCTTCGTCATCGCATCTCCCAGTACTTTCGTACATACTCAAATAATTGCATATAGCAAACACCATTTAGACTAACTAAACAATGACCAAATATTAAAAAATAATCAAAAAAAAATATATGCCAGTTTCGAGACAACTTCGAATATTTATGAATCAGAGCATTGGCCTATTTTGGTAATTAATTCAAAATTCTCACCTTCACAAGAGTCTTCTTGCCTCGCGTAAATAACCGCAATAAAAGAGAGGAGGGTCAAGATTATGAAAGACTTCATCTGTAATATATAGGATAGATGGCTGAATGGAACATGAGTAACCTATATGTACAACACCCCCAAAAATGAATAGGACACGTCTTCTACGAACACTCGTGATGCGTCAATGCTCACTTGTCGCACGTCAATGTAAAGCTTGCGCGCAAAAAAGTGGCGCCAATTCAAAATACTTATTATATACCATTTACTTTTTAGTAGAATGTAGCAAAATTTTGAGGATATGCTTGCTATCTAATAATAATATGTCAATGTGGCTAAAAAAATTAAGAAGCGATTGAACTCAATGTACTAATGTACTGTAATTACTCAATTAGTAGTTACTCATTGTCAATGTTAGGTTACGCAAATAAAGTTTTTGTTAAAATAAATATGCATGTGTATGTGGCATCCTATTATCCATGAAGCATATTATCCATACGGTCCATATAACCATGAACAGCAGATTAACAACGGCTAAAACATAGATAAAATCATTTCTTATCATTGGTTTCCTCTACCTTCTCCACTTCTCCCATTATCCGCATTCATCCACTTGTTCCCTCTTTCTCTCTCCCCCCCCCTTTCAGTAAGCCCCTCTTTCTGAGCTCTCTCCTTACCAACTCCTCATTACTCTCTCCTTCTTTTCCGCCATCAATCACTCACTAAATATTAATTGAATTCTCTCTCACTTCGCTTGTTTCGTTCCTTCCCTCCTCTGTCTTTTTTCGTATCAATTATATTTGATAGGCTTGCTAACTAATAGTAAACCAACGAGGTAAATCTTAAGGTGTTTTACAACATCAGTTCGTATTGCAATTCGAAATACTCTAAATTTCATGCATTACATAAAATTTACAAAATTACGGACGGGATTTTAGGAGACGGGAGAAAATTTCATGCAAATTCGTATTTCGAACGGTTCAAACGTTCGCATCCAATTCATCCGGGATATCCCAGATGGATCAACTCTAATTTCAGATGGAAGACTCTTTCCTCTCTTCATCATCTCCTCTCGATTCCGCACTTCTATTCGTGGTTGTAGCATTCACTCTCAATGTAATCGTAGTGATTCTTGCCTTCTGCTACTTCGATCCATCTTCATCGTCTCCTCTTTCCTCTCGAATCTCTTCTGCAATCCGAAGTAAACTCTCCACTTCTCACAATGACGATCCTCAAGTATTCTTCGTGTAGATTGCATCTTTGCATACTACTAACTTCATCTAACTCAACTATCGTTTCATTATCGAATAATGTATTTATCAATCATTTACAGCCACTTTTCGATAATAAAATATTTACAAAATACGTTACTAGCAGCACAAGTAATATAGGGTAATATATCTTCCTGAGATGAGCTGAAGAAGAGTCTAAGAAATTGAATAATGTCTTGGCTGGAAGAAGATGGGACATTTAGGATTGGATTGAGAGACGAGTGAAAAGGGGAAGGAATAGTAGAAGAAGAAATCCGAGACCGGGAACCAAAGCCATAACTGCCATCTGAAACAACGTTTGAACAATTGCATCTATCAATATTACGCCACGGCTCTTATCCCATCGAAATAGCGAAGACGATCCGCCTAACGGCCCTAACCCCGCTCACTGCGTTTCAGTATTATTCTCGTGGGACAGCAGGATTAAAATCGAATATTTTAAAGGAAACGCTTTTTGATGCACTAACAGATTCAAAATTCAAAAGTGTTTCTGATCAGGGAAGCGGGAAAAGGGGCGGAGTTAGGCGGATCGTTTTCGCGACTGTCGTTGGAAAAGGGACGCGCGCCTAAACAAATGCACAACTCCGTTCATTTGTAAATTTTCAGGAATTTTGAAGGGGTTTCCCATGTGAATTACGGGAAGATTCAAATTTCCAGCAGCTAAGAAGTGTTAGTGCCGTGGTTTCGCCGTCATTCTCTTTTTACTGAGTTTTCACCCGTTTCTTGCGTTTACAATATATTTCTAAAGGCGTGGGCACCATTGGTTCGTCGTGACTACCAGATTTAACAGACTCCCCCTATTCTTGTGAGTACGCTCATTCAGCACTAACTGACACATAGTTATTACTTAAAAACAACATGGGAAGCTCACAGCACAAGCAATCACAAGCAGAAAAATTGATGAAATGCAGCACAAAGCGGTGAACAAGATTGAGAAAGCGGATTCAAGTGAACAAAAAGTGACGATCAATCACCTGATCCTGATCGGACGCTAAACTCAAATTATTCGCCTAACTTCGTGCTGTGGTTGGAGCAAATTGCGACATTTACTAGGTTAAACTGAAACTAGGGCATCAAATTGCCGTGAGTTGCCGTAAATTATGTCATCTTCATCCAATACTCACTATTTGATGAGACCGGAAATAGGCTAATTTTCATCTCAAAGAGAAGGGGTCTTCAATTACCATGCCAATCACGGCCCACCAATATTCTCGTGGACACTTCTACTCGTGAATTACAAATGGAGAGAATAAACGAACCGATGGCCAATGATTGAGGTGAATTCTTTCCCTCAATCGTATTCCTTCCTCTCTTCTCATATCATTTCCAATCGTCTCCATTCTCACAAATTCCAATTCTTCTTCATTTGGTTTCCTTAGTCGAGCAATCCGGAGTGATTCTAATTCGACTGAAATATATTATTACAAGACACTTTTACGAGAAAGTGAAAAGTGTTCTTCATAACGTTGGCAAAGTTGAGAAAATCGACTACCCCAAAACCAGAGTCCGATTGCTTACTTTGCTGTGTTAGGTCATGAAAATTCTGGAAATGTGTGTTGCTTTTAAGTTTGAAAAAAAAATTTCCAAAATTTTCCAAATGTATTGTTTTTTCAAGGCCGTCGTGCCAAAAAAATTTCTTATTGTATAAAAAGTTTTTTTTCAAAAAATGTTCAAAATGTGCCATTTTTGAGGGGGTAATCGGACCCTGCCCAAAACCCGTATATCCCCACTCGTGTATCAGGACCTGTACTTCAACTTTGCCAAGGATATTCTCACTTTATCAAACAGTCTATTTTAAATAATATCAAAAGATTATTCCCCCAATCATCTTGCAAATCATTCGCTCTCACTCGATTTTTCCAACACATTTCTCACCATCATTGTCATTGTGCGCATTCATTGTACGCGTACATTCATTGTATGCATCATTGTACGCGTACATTCATTGTATGCATCATTGTACGCGTTAACAAAACGGTCTAGTTTCGGTCACAAGACAAAAAAAAACCAACAACCTCGAGTAGTGCTTCTAATGCCCACGTATGTTTTATGTGGACAGGGGTCGCAATAAATTTTTGAAATCGGGTGGGTTTCGCTCATTTTTAGGTAAAATCAGCGAAAACGGAGAGGGGTTGACACTAATATTGAGTGGGTGTTGCTTCTAGCGGCAATGATGCCCACGTTTGAGACGGAATGAATGGTTCACCTTGTAATGCCACCTTCTCTCTAATAACTTCTTCTAATTGTCTCTTCGTATCTTCCATTCCCATCTCCTCATGAATGGGTGAATATGCTTCACACTCCACATCGTCTACAATTCATCCACTTCTTCATCGCCTCTAACATGAACCGTACCTCGGATGGCTCCATTGGGTGCATGGGGAACAGGTGGTATAGCCTCCGTCTCTTCATCTTCACCACTTTCTTCTCCTCGCTCCTTCACCATTAAGCCTGCCAATCCCATATCAAAAATCCCATTGTGTTTTCTAGTTACTCGGAATGCCTTCTCTCCCCGACTCACTTGTCACAGAGTGAAGAGACGACAGTAATTGTCTGTCTATGGGGGCAGAAGATGCGAGATATACGAGAGCACTTCGGATCTTGTCATCTCCCGATTCTTCCTTCCTCTCGTCTGTAAACACCAAACTATGGAGTAATGTTACCCGGCGTACCGTAATTCAACGTGTCATACTTTAGAACGCCGTAAGCTAGCGAATCCGGACGCTATATTTTATTATCGAGATCCCTTGTACGTTTACAGTGGAACCCGGCGCGAATTTCAGATAGATATGTGAATTTTAAAAAAAAGAATCATACATTTTTGGTTCACGGGAAGTTTATAAGTGGTCTAATGTGTCCTTGGATGTTAATATAGCACGCGTTTCATTTAAGGATTCGTTCAAGGGGGCGATACTGTTGCACATCGTGAAATGCGCCACCCGAGATCTCTTCAGTTTTTGACGTCTACCCACCAGGGGAACCCCTGTCAGAGTTCAAGAACAAGTAAATCATTCGTCTCTCCAGGAGGCCACGTCAAAGTCTGTCGTTGAGCCTTAGTTTTTGTGAATTTTCTCAGCTCTTTGCAGTGATAGAAAACGTTCCGACGGGTGGGTTGTAGCATTTTGGCCACTCTTCAAGATAGATTAGATTAGAATTCTATTAGCGAAAAATAACGACCGCTCTGGACGATCTAAAATACCAGAATTGAAACCCATGCAGATTTGGGATAGATCGATCGGGCTTGTCGAGAGCTTTCGTTTGGTATGCTGGCGGTTTCTGAAAGCCTACAACAAAGTGGTCAAAGGTTCCCAAATCCCTCGCCTCTCGAGATAGGAGAGGAAATGTGGGCGAAAACAATGGGGAAGGGAGAGAGAGATACGTGACCTCCCTTTGATCTACCCTCTTCCTTCGCCTACGCTTCCCTTGTTGAGTTCTCTTCCATATCGAGAGGCGAGGGTTTTGGTTATTTTTCGCTAATGGAATTCTAATCTAATCTATCTTAAAGAGTGGCCAAAATGCTACACACCGTCGGAACGATTTCTATCACTACAAAGAGCCGAGAAAATTCACAAAAACTAAGGCTCAACGACAGACATGACGTGGCCTCCTGGAGAGACGAATGATTTACTTGGTCTGGAACTCTGGCAGGGGGTTCCCCTGGTGAGTGGGCGTCAAAAACTGAAGAGATCTCGGGTGGCGCATTTCACGATGAGAGAGAGAGAGAGAGAGAGAGAGAGAGAGAGAGAGAGAGAGACAGCCATTCGGTTGCATGATTTAAAAAAAACATACTGCATGACTACTTTGGAGAAAAAAATTCATCTACTTAAAAACTCAATTCGATGGAGAATCCCAAGGTTCATCGAATGGCAGCTTAAGAATTGAAAAACTCCATGAAACATCACGTTTTATGCTCTAACTTTGCCCAAGATGCATGAAAAAAAGACAAAAATCGAAAAGTAGGCATAACTTTTGATGCTTGATCGAATGAGGGGTCACATGATGGGATATCTTGAAAGATAAACAATTTGCATGAACTATGCATGATCATTACGCAAAGTTGCGGAATTAACTTAAGACCCACAGGGACAACCCATTTAAAATTTGAGCACAATGAGACCAAGCATTGGGCCACCACCATACGTGGGCGCGGTGGACCGGTACTAGCCTTTCATTTTGGTGGGACACTAGGACACTAGACTGCAGTTTATTTTTTCGGCCAAAAATATGAAAATTAGCCTCATAAAAAAGGCTTTGACAAATATGTTAATATCCGTTTCACGTACGGTAGTGAACACTACTCGAACATCTTACAATTGTAATAAAATGGAAAATATTCGATCTCTCAAAGATTAAGATAAATCTTAGAACTGTTTGATTGTTTATGAGAGTGAACAAGGATCGACAGAGATCCAAGAAGATTCCGATCGGAGTATGGCTTGAATCGAGTGTACTCTATCTTTTGTTGTATGTACTTTCCCGTTTGAAGCGACGACACGGCAGAACGAACTGCATCCGGTGTTTTGAAGGCCTTGGTTTGTGCGCTAGATGCGCCGGGTTAGAGACAAGAGGAGGTAGCTGACAATGAGAGAGAAAAGAGCCTCGACCCTGTTGTTGTTTGTGCACTGAATATTTCGGTATTCCGGCTATCAACTAATGTTATTATGCAATAAGAACGCTCAGTTGACTTGGTTTGGCCGGAACATGAAAACGGCCTAAAACCCGGCTCCGGACAACGTTTTAAAATTCATAACTTCCTTCAAAGAATCGTAACAGACTTTTCCAAAAGCGGAAAATGACCGCCTTGAGGAGGCGATTAAGAAGCTTTTTTTTAACATAATATTTTTCAAAACTTTTTGATCTACAAAATCCTAAAACATTATTTATTTAAAAAAATTTTGATAAGCGTGCTCCACTCTGCGTGGAATCGAGAAATCGAGAACTGACTTTAAAACATAAAATTTGAAAAAAAACCACTTGGTGATAACCGGAATACGGTAACTTGGGTCACTGTATACAACTGGGCTGGTGCATAGTGTAATGCCGTATAGTAATCGAAGTTTCTGCAACATGACTTTCAAGGTACATTTTGGACCATGAAAAAATTGTCTTGTAATCGACTCCTGTGATGATAAAAGTTTGCATGGAGATGAAACAAGTTTATGTGAAGATTTCCCATGGAACATCGATGTGACAAGTTTGCACCACAGTCAAATGTCTCAAAAGACTCGATTGGTCATGTTTGAAGAGATATAGCTCAAAAATGGTGTCTTCGATTGACCTCATTTTCGGACTCAAATAGCGCAATAGGATTTGGATTCATATTCCACTGTGATCTCGCGTGCATTTGCGATATTTTTTTGGCCCCGATTGATTTTTTTCTTCGATTTTTGGCCCAGACTAGACCGCGTTGAGAGGGAAGTGAGGAGAGGAATGAGAAGGGTAGGGATGAAATACTCTGTGTGAATTCAATAGTCTGGGCCAAAAATCCAAGAAGTGCCGATTTTTTATCTAGATAATAATTTTCCAGGATTTTGTAGATCAAAAAGTTTTGAAAAATATTATGTTAAAAAGCTTTTTAATCACCTCCTCAAGGCGGTCATTTTCCGCTTTTGGAAAAGTCTGTATCGATTCTATGAAGGAAGTTATGAATTTTCAAACTTTTTTGATGTCCGGAGCCGGTTTTTAGTCCGTTTTCATGTTTCAGCCAAACCAAGTCAACTGAGCGTTCTTAGGCACTAGGAGCATCAACCCTGAAAGTTTCACTACTGCGGCACTAGAGTAGCTCAAATATTTCCACATACTATTGAGAGGCATAATAACATTAGTTGATAGCCGGAATACCGAAATATTCAGTGCACAAACAACAACAGGGTCGAGGCTCTTTTCTCACTGAGCTACCTCCTCTTGTCTCTAACCCGGTGTATCTAGCGCGCACAACCTTCAAAACACCAGGTGCAATTCGTTCTGTCTTGCCGTCGTGCGGCAATTTGCTTAGTATTGCCTCAGACGGGAAAGTGCGTACAACGATAGATGCGAGCAAATGCGAGCAGAAAGAAATTCAAATGTTCTATCGAAAAACGTTAATTTAAGCTGAATGGAGCACTAGGCTGCAATTTAGTCGGGAACTAGCCCGCAAATTTCTTGGGCGATGACTGCCCACGTATGGCCACCACCTGTAGGAGGTAATCGAGTAAGCGACAAGGGAAACTATCTCTTCGGCACGATAAATATAAAAGAGTTAGTGTGATCGTGCAAGGAAAGGAAAGTAATTAAACTGACTGATTAGACTATATCTGTCTCGCTCCTTTTGTCTAATTTCGGCTTGAAGCGCTCTTCCTTCGGCCTCTGCAATCAACTTGCTCTGATTGGTCATCAGTATCATCTGCTTCTCGACTGCATCCATGGACGAGGCTAGAGATTCTTCCAGAGATTCAACCTCCAATCAATTATTAACAGTGCATGCCAATCGGCCAATCGAACCTTCTTCCTAAGGTGGTTACATTCTTCTTCTGTCGTTATCATTCCCCTTTCAACATCTGCTAACCGCATTGCAGATTCATTCTTTTCTTCAAGTGCTCTACAATACCTTTCATATTATATTTCTTAATGCATTTATTATTTATACCTATTCACGTTCTCTCTTGCTGTTATCTCCAGTTGAGACCTTTCTTCCATTAATCTATCTAATTCGAGCTTCAACTGCAAAACAACGAGAATTATAAGCATTTAGTTATAACCCATACACTGCACTAATAAGAGTTCGATGGAAAGAAAAATACTCCACCTTATCCGGAGTGGAATTCTTGGAATGAATAGCCAACGCTGCTTCGAGGCTCTCAATACGAGCGAGTAGCCGATCTTCATTCACTCCTAATATTCATTGTGTCATAATGACTCAAATTACAGCCACAGCGTGCCAGTGAGGACGATCTCTATTGTTCGAAACGGCGAACGTATTCTAATGTGAGCGAGTCATTCCACCCTCATTCGTGCGGAATTAGTCGGTGTTTTAAAGATTTTGCATTAGAAAAATCGGTGTTGCTTGTTCTTCAAGTGCGATAATAAAAAAATCCGCTTCCAAGAGATTGCCTGCAAATTAATTAGCTACCGAACTATGTAAACTTTGACCTCTGACCAATTGTTTAACTCGAGAAAATAGAAATTTTAGGTGAAAGGTCTACTTTCTCAGTCTAGATACATGACAGACAATCATGTTTTCCATGTGTCGGTAGCTAACTCTTTTGCTGACAATCTCTTGGAAGTGGATTTTTCATTTTAGCACTTGTTCTTTCGCAACACCGTTTTTACTAAAGCAAACTCTTGAAATCGCCCGCTAATTCCGCGTGAATCAATAACTCGCTCACATTAGAATACGTTCGCCGTTTCGAACAATAGAGGTCGTCCTCACTGGAACGCTGTGACAGCCTCCTTTCCACCTGCTTTCCATGCCGTTTCACTCGCAGCCTCAGTAGCAACAAGAACCTCTTCCAGTTGACGAATCTTCTCTTCTCTTGCTTTCTCCCTAAATGTCATTCATAGTTCGTTCATTAGGTCGGGGTATTAGTGTACCTGTACAAAGCTTCCTTTAAATATTGCTGAAGCTGGAATAGTTGGTGAGAACCGATGAGAGAGTAGCTATAAACAGGATTTTGAAGACCGTGAGTTTCATACACAGGGTAAGGTTGGAAAGGATCAGCGAAGACGGGCAGACTAATCTGATACTCAGAGTTAGGCTTCACGACCGATAAAGAAGTAGTGTAAAGACAACACGAATAGAAAATCACGAAAGTACCCGTAATACGAGTCATTATCTTGCTTCACGCTAGTATTCGTAGCTGTGGATAAGGAGGGGGGTTCAGCCTTCAAAAATTCACAATTGAACATAATCAATATGAATATATTCTCATTAGAATACCTCGTTTCCGTCGTTGTCGAAGAGACGTACGATCGCGAATATACAGCCATGAGCTACTCAAAATTACTTTTTGATCAACACAGTAATTACAACAACAAAAACCTTTATTGCTGTTTTCTACGATCTCGACGCCGAATTGCAAGATATCACCAGAATATACTTGTTTAGGTTCTGACTGAAAAAGAACAGTTTATTATTCATGTATCTACAAATTATTAGTAAACCTCCTCTCCCGTGGAAGCAAGACGATCGTTATTCACGAAAGTGCCGTTACTGCTTTTGGTATCCTTCAGATAGAACGAACCGTCGTCATAATAGAGAACGGCATGATTACGAGAAAGTACCTTCAACAAGGCGGCATTTTTATTAATGTCAAAAGTACTAACCTTACAATCGAAGATTGCATTATCAGGGCAAGGTTTTAATCTTGCGACTGCCCTTCCAATTTTCAGTGGGTCGTCCTCAGGGCCTACTTTCACCTTGCGTTCCTCGAATGAATGTGACTGTGCGCATGGAGATAGTATTGCGTAAGCACCACGCATCTGGACATGATTTGGAAAATTAAAATAGATAAGAGCATGAAATCATTCATTATAGTGACGCAGCGAGATCTTGCTTCGTAACATTATGACGCGCTTTTAGTTGACCTCTTTTATACACTACAAGTTTTCATATGAATGTTTGTGGATTGTCTTTCTAATTATTAATTATGCTTTGAAACATTGTTTATTAGAATTTAATATAAAATGTTTCAAAACGGTCCACAGCCGTAGCTAACAAATAGATCACAAACAAAATTTTGGCTCACCAATAACTGCAGCAAAAAATAGATCGAATTCGATCTATTTTTACTGCATTTACTGATCGAATTGATATGTAACAAATCAAGTTCAAATTAAACAAAAATCCGGTATGCCTAAAATCATTATTTGCTAGTTGGCATGATCTTGCAGGATAGACCTGTATTCATAAAACAGAGCTTGAAACAGAAACAGAAACAGAGCAAAATAGTACGAGGATGTGTACCATAGCAAATGGCCAGAGAAAGAGAAAGGAGAAAGCTTTCTGGAAAGGAGAGAGAGAAGAGTAGCTACCCGAGTAGGAAGAACCCCGGAAAGTGACAGATTTCACAGCACAGCACACATTTCGCAGCACTGTTTCAAACTTCCTGTGTTTAGCGGAAATGGAAGGGAGGCGAATTGTCGGTGGGAAATGTCGAGATTAGGCGGATCACATGTACATTACATCACATTGTCGGATGTCGCGCGCCTGATCAATTGCTTGATCTATTAATTTATCAATATGACTTTGAATAACTACTAACTATTTTTCATGTGGCATGTGATGTGTTATGATCATGACTATTACTTTCAGGTATGGTTGTTCAAAAATGTACCCGATTACTTCAATCCGCATTGTTAAAAGGCACCAGATATATTAACAGGTCTCATCATGCAGCAGTTGTCAGCGAGTATGGAAAGATTGAGGTGATTACATTTATTTGATTCTAATGGTACTGATTTCTTCACTAACCAGTATCGAGAGATGAAGAATCATTCGCCACGGGAAGAAGAGATTCTCATCGATGTTGAGGTATATCGAGGTTATTCAGATTCTCATAGAATTTTAAGCGCTCAGAGCGTAGGGGTTAATCCTGCCGATATGAGAATGATCAATGGCACGTATCATCTCAAGCCAAGACTCCCTTTTGTTCCAGGTAGAATAAACTACGGCGCGTGCTCAATGGTTACTTTTTTGCTCAGGATTTGAATTGGCTGGGAACGTAAAATCAGTTGGAAAGGGAGTAAAGAAATGGAAGGAAGGTGATCGAGTGATAGTGCTTCGATCAAATGGTACTGGCGGATTCTCGGAGGATTGCATTGTGAACACCAATGTGAGTCCTATCAACTCACAGTCAGTGTTCACTTTTGTACAGGTGGATGTTATTGTTCCTCTTCCGTATTCAATTGATTATGAAACTGCAGCTGCAGTCACCATTTCATATGGAACGTCGTATCTCGCACTGGAGAAAATGGCTAAGAATAGAGAGGGGTTGGTTATTGTTAAATTACTTATTAACACGGCAACATCAGCGGTTCCCCCGTTCATTCGGTTTCATGCGTTGCGGTTACAGTGTACGGCGCAACGCGTTTTCGATTGCATTTTCAAACAAAATTTTATTTATGTTTATGACTATTTGCAGCTTGTTCAGCTTGCCCGATTTCGCAAAATAAGTCTCGATTTTACTGAAAACATACCAAAACAATAAATAAGCGGACATTTCCTCGGGGCATTTTTAAACCAAGGATGTCAGACTCATGAATGGTGCCCCAGAAACAAGGGGATTCTGCGGACAAGAGACGCTTTATTATATCTTGTTTTTTGCTCTATAATTACGGTGGGACATATTATAATATTAATCATCTGGTGAATAAAAGAGGATGAGAAAGAATTTGTGAAATATCTTATTTTTCAGAGCTAACGTTCTCGTAATATCCTCACGTGGAATGATCGCATTTGCTGCTATCGATCTTGCTCACAATTTATTCAAGGCTCATGTATGTTGGTTAAGATGTCTAAGAACATTTTGCTAAAATATAAAAAAATCTTAGAGAGCGAACATGAGTAATTTCAATTTTCATTCACGCTCTTTTTAAATTTTATTCATTTAAAAACGCCTGAAGCGATGCACCTTCGCATTTTTATTCTCAAATTGTTCAACAGACTTCATATTAACGTTCAACGAAAAACTAAAGAAATCTTAGAGAGCAAACATGTTTAAAAATGGACTGGAACATACTATTGATAATGACATGTTACTGTAGGTTTCCCATCTGGAAGTGGGAAAGTATTGATTTATAAGTTTTATATTTTATACGCTTCTTAGCTGTTCCCAGCTTGACGAACTCGATTTTTTTCTTATAATCCTCTTTAGCAAACTAATTAGTGTTTCTTAGACGTAAATAAGCGAAGAAAATCAGTGTGCTCAAGTATTCATCCTGTGATACAGTATACCTCGAAATAATCAGTCCCATTGCTGCCTTCACATGATCGTAACTACGTCTAAAGTGATCAATTATGGGTTATTTAATTTTGATTGTCAAAATAAAAAGGAAAAGTGAATTTGAAATTTACTAGAATTGACACAGTGAACTGTCGCGACCCAACTTAGCTGGCACTACACCGCGAGGGGCGGGGCTTAGTGTTAGTGAGGACGTCTGATTTTCGTTTAAAGGGAAATCTTTTAAAACTCTGGAAACGCTATCTCGATTCTGCATCGTCGATTACCCAAAACCAGAGAAATATATTTACAACGAGTTTTAAATTTTACGTAGTGGTCCCTATTATTTTATTACAGGTCATAGCTGCTTCGGATGATGAACAAAAGGTTGACAAACTGAGAGAAACGGGAGTATCCAGGACTATTAATTACAGAAAGGTATGCCATTTTAATAAAAAAATCATACGACTTTTTAGTGACTTCTTTATAAGTTGTGTGCGAAATACTCTTCTTCTGTGACAAATTTGCATAATAGGTAGTTTCACAGTATTCGTTTGTAAAGACCCTTGCTACTTAATTATCGAATTACTATGCCAATACTTTTAAAAATTGATACTTTGATGCGATTCCAAGTTTTCAAATGAGCACCAAAATACCGAATTCTGAACTAATCGTTCCTAAACAGTTGTTACTCTTTGTTTTTTTTAAAGCCTAAATGCCGTGAATCTATAAAAATAGACTAGATTCATAATACAGAATATCCTGTTAAAAAAATTAGTCCGAAGTATTTTGTACTCAGAATTTGACAGGTGGGTCTTTGATTGCCATCTAAAAGTGACTATGGAAATCATGACGATTGTAACTTATTATATTTTTTTGATGATTTGTGCTTACAGGAAAAGCTGATTGAGACTATTCATGGGAGTACGATGAACCACGGAGTGGATGTGGCCATCGACACTGTGGGAGGGTCCCTCTTCACTCAAGCACTCGATTGGTACTTTCTAACTTTTTGTTATGTTTAAAACCCATTAATCAAAGTGTTCGCCCTGGTGGAAGTTTATTCTCTCTTGGATTCACCAGTGGTGACATTCCCACTGTCAATCTACTCGATCTACATCGAACTCAAGTTTCAATTTCGGGTTTGTGTTGGATTTTTACTCACTATATTCGGACCGAGCATACCGTTTTCAGGTATTTGGTTAGGCGCTCACCCAAAGAAAGAGATGGAGACAGTAGTGGAGATGTTATTGGGTCTCTTTGACCAACAGTTTCTTCAAGTATGTTTACTATTTTTTCAACTTTATTGTTAGCAAAATAAGGTTGATTTTTGTTTTCAGGCGCGAATCGAAGCGAAATACAGTTTGAAGGACATAGAAAAGTGCATGCAAGACATTAATGATAATAAATTATTTGGAAAAGTATTGATCAATCCTAAAGATTAGAGACTTTTGACTTCTGTGTTGTTAGCATGTAAGAAACGTGTCCACATAATAAACCTAATTATTTCTTTATTTAATAGCCTATTTCTTCACGCGTTCACTGTCGCTATTTTATCTCATTTGTTTCACCTCTACTAGTTTGTCTCATTTATATAAACAAATGGCTGTTATCTAACTTCAATTTTAGATGTCCGACGATGAATCGATACTTGGCGATGCGTTGTGTGATCTCACGATTGAATTGGATGATGGACTAACGGATATTGAATGTACCCCTCTGACTCCTTCATCTTCTCATCTTGCTCCTATCATCGGACCCCCTCGTCGGCCTTCAGATGTCGTCACATTCGTATCCCAATCCATCATCGTCCATTCTCTATCTCCTGAAGCGAAGGCGATAGTGATTAATCAAATGCAATTACCTGCATATTCCTCGATGAAGAACGGCGAAGCATTAGGAGCAGCGATGGGATTCGGCCAAGATGAATTGATGAGTCAATCGAGACAAGGAGGCATCATATGCTCTCTCATGCACCAAATCTGGAATAGACCTGTGAATGATCTATTGAAGGCCCTTGTAACCATCTCGAGAGTGGATACGCTATCATCACTACGACCATTCCTAATGGAGATGCGTACTCTACCATCTCCCACACCCAATCAATCTCTGCATACAATATCTTCCACATCTACTATATCTCTGATTTCGACGCGTCAGAATACGGAGCGATTGCAACAATTGGTGGAGGAACGAAGGAATTTTATCCTTTTAGTTCACTACGAAAAGGACAAGGCGGAGAATAAGACTTGGAAGCATTTCCTGAAGAATATGAAGGCGAAAGGAGATGAAATGAAAGTGGGGATAGTGGATGTGAATGAGTTGCTGAATGGAGATGAACACTTCATACGAAGACTACAACAACTTTATTCTGCTGCTAATTTAGTAGTTATATGTGTATCTAAGGGATATGGCGAAGTAGTCGGTAGAATAGTTCGTAAAGATCAGATAGATGACATGATCGCGACAATCCATGATTGGGTAATGGGAGAGCATATGAATAATGGACAACAAAATAAACGTTTCCGCATAGTTTTAATGGGTGAAGGATGTGATTCAAGTGATCTTCCCTTGGGATGGGCAGCATCATTTCTATGGTATAGATTCCCTTCTAACTGGGCAAGTATTGTTGACAGAACCTTTCAATCCATTGTCTGATAATCATGATATTATATGTGCCGTGAATATGTATTATACTGTCGTGATACTTGTGCTACGTTGCTTTAAGAACTCAATGAATAAATTAAAGGGTCGTCCGACGGATGTGAAAGATGAGCTCATACCGTTTCATAATCACCCGTACGAATCGAACAATATTCAATGGACTTATCCACACGTCTAAAGGTTCATTAATGTTTTTTTTAAATAGTAGTAGTTCAAGGAAGTAACTGACATAATTCGAAGGTCTCTCGATTGAAAGCAGACTAATGAGCGCGACAGCGTCACTTCCCACCCATGACAACCATTTCCTGTTAGGTCAGTTGTACATTAGAAATTGTTTTTATTTTCTATGTCGTAAAGAAGAAAGGTTTGTCATGAATCCGAAAATTGGAGTCCGGTGATGATGATGATATGGAATTTATAAAATTTAAGCTCGCGGCGGTCTCAAGGGAAGAAACGGAAGACCAGCTATTACGATAAAGAAGGTTGTGATAAAGAAGGAAAAGGGAGCAGAGAAGGAGAATAGGGATGAGAAGAATGATAATGCGGAAAAGAGTAGTGGAAATGGAGATGAGGATGATAAGAAGAAAGAAGATATGCTTGCTGGAATGAAGAGAATATTCGCCGTATCTCTCTTCGTTTACGGTCTTATCTACATGATTTCTCCTAAAAACAAGTAAGAATTACATTTATTATGATTATATTCGAATGAGCTTGCTGAAATTTTCTGATTTTTGTCTAACTCAACAACGGATGAGTGTGTGCGAAATTTTATTTATATGCTAAATAGGAGTGCCAGGTTTAGGAGGTACGATAGTTCAGGGGATACGGTAGGATATTTCTACTTTGAGGATCCTTTTTCGAAAGAAACTAAAATATGTAAGAAGGTGGCAGGTAGGGCAATGTAGGAAGAGCTTTCGAAGGTAAAAGTTTAGGAAGAGTTATTTGATTATCTTTTACAGAGAAGGAAGTCAACAGGGGGTCTCAAATATAACTTGGAGTGAATTCGTGAATAATCTTCTTCCCACTGGACAGGTGTTGTGATCTCTTCTCCTCATCGCATCACAAGGCGATTCATTAATCAATCAAAAATGATGTTTTCAGATCTCGAAGATAGTTGTCTTCCCAGAGAAGGATATCGCTTTCATTTACATGTATGATGGAGCGAAAACTTTCCAAGGAAAACCTGTGAGTTTCATTTTTTTTAATTTGCAGAAAATGTTGTTACAGTATAACTATTTTAATATACTAAAATGAAAATGAAAAGTTGTGATTGATAACGTTTAGCTGGATGCAATATATCGAATGGGAATTCCGTCTCTCGGTAGATTCGAGAGTGAGGTCAAAGCGGCTGAAGCTGCCATTGGACTTCCTCCTGAACATTGGACTACTATTCAATACAGAAGACTTGAGGGAATGTACGTTTCAAATCAGAATATGTATCTCTCTAACTGAAAGTAAATTGTTTACAGCAACCAAACTCTTACATTCGTATTGATCGTAGCACTTTTCACTGGAGCCTATTTCCTATTCAGGAAGGTCAAATCGATCAATATGTCGGATATGATGGTTTGCTAAGAAATTACTTTCCAATTACTTATCTTTTCTAGTCGACTATGACAAAAACAAAGTACAACATCATTGATCCTTTATCTCCAGAAGGAAAATCAAAGCTTCGAATTAAATTGAAGGTGATTCTTGATGATTTCTCGTTGCCTGATCTTATATGAGTGACTATCTGAGTCAGTGAAAATACTTGGCTGGGACACTTGGCACAGTCGACGTCAAAAGTCACCGGGTACTTTTTCATCCGTCTGTAACTTTCGAACCAGAGCAGATATCGACTTGTATTTGGCCTCCAGTTGCCCTCGAAGCGCGAAAAAGCCACTTTTTCACATGTATGTTTTCTTCAACAAATGCAGTCTATGGAACGTCAGCCGAGGTTTTGGGTTTCGCGTGTATTCGGTGGGTGATCCACGGAAGTAGCGTTTCTCAATTTTTGGAATGTTTGGACATCTTTATATACTTTTTTTCAGAGTAGCCCTTGGACTGATGTCCATTCACAAAAAGTTTGGTGAGTCGGAAAAAATCCTTCGAAGAATGATGAATTTTCGAAAAAGTGTTCATCGGTTGCGTCATCACTATGCAATTATTGATTTTTTTTTTCAATAGATTTCACAATATGCGCGTCGTAATCTCTAATAGAATATCTCTCTAGTGAAAGAGGTTTCAAGTCGATATCTGCTCTGGTTCGAAAGTTACCGACGAATGAAAAAGAGCCCGGTGACTTTTGACGTCGACTGTACTAGTAAAAAATCGAAATCCCTCTTAAAAAGAGTGCGGGTAGTACTCATCGAGTGTAGCTGAGCGCCAGCTTCACGGGGGCTCACGGGGCGTACAAAATGACGGCCAGCGAAATCCCATTCAAAACGCTTTTCGCGGGCATCATCCATACCGTAGTTTCCAATCCGTTTGGGAAATCAGCGGGAGGAGCGCCCTGCTCATCATAAGTTAGAGGGTAAGGGAGAGGGCGCGCTCTAGACACGCCGGGTGATAGACAGGCGAGAGAGGGAGAGGAGCTGCCTCTCGCATTCTCTCTCCGGCCGCTCTCTGCCCATTTGCATTGTATGGCGGCGGTGCGCGTGAGCCCTCGTGAATTTACGTAGGAAACCCAACTTTGCCCTTTCGCAACTGTTTGAATCAAGTTATATCTCAAACACCGCGTAATATTTCACTGAATATCCACTTCAAGTTTCATGTCTAACGGTTTGCGAGTCATCGAGAAAATTCAAAAAAATCTTTTTTTTCCAAAAAAATATTTTCCATTTTATAAGCCTTTCAACCATTAACCCTTTTTATTTCTTCATTTTCTAGAGCAACGATAACACTATAAAGAAATGTCAATATAAATAAATTTAAAAATGAACTTATGGAGAATTCTTGAAAAGAGTATAGGGACCACCATCCAAATTTGAATTATTTTTTAATCAGCCTGATTTTTGTTTCAATGTAGTGAGAGGCAGTGCTGGAGTTCGAAATAATAACTAGATTACCTACTTTAGTTGAAAGATTTTGCAAACAAAGGGTATCGTCGAAGCTCCGCCCCCCGTGGTGCGTTGACTTGTTCCTTGTGTCACCTATTTTTCCATGTGTCGTTAATTAAAATTTTATACGATATTAATTTTTCTTTCTTTCTTTATTACAAGCTGAGGAGCAATGAGTATATACAAAGTTGAGCTATCCCTATATAAAATTGAGTCGCTCTCACACAAAATATCGATGATATATACCTACAGTAATCTTTTACGGATCATCATCTACTTTTCACGTTGAAATTCTATACACAATAAATCCTCACTGCATTAGCATATACCTCCTGGAATCCTATCGTATCCTATTTGGTGGAAATTCAAGGAGAAGGTGATTTATTGAGACACTCAATCACATCACAATTTTTACAGAATTATAGAAATTAACATAATTTTGCGCTGCATAAGTATCAGGCGATTCTGAGAGAAAACGCGTGATCAACTTGATGCTATTTGAACGAAGATAAACAGATACAGTAACCCAGACATTACCCACCAGCACAAAATTCACTAGAACCGGGCGTGATTGACTAATACCAATACTCAGAACAAATTGGCAGGAACAATACATTAGATAATAAATAGTGATTATATCAGCAGTTGGACTAGCTAAGTTCGAACAGTTAAGACAAAATTAATGGTCTCCTGACTTCCAACGTCAGTAAAAAATTCTAATGGTGGTGAAATTGGTAAAATTTTCTCTCAGGATTATATCAAGGAATGAGGAGTCATAGAAAAAATGAAACAAGTGAGTACGACAACGATAGAGCAATGAGTAGAGTAGCAATAACATGAACACAAACCTACACCCCACCTTCAAACACTAATTATAAATTTCCTCATGGGAGGATCACAACCGTAGTTTTATATCATACGTATTATGGTGTACTAATTATGTGTGTGATGAAATTAAAGCGAAAGGAGTGGGCACAAAAAATCGATGCTCATGAAGCACGAAATTTTCACTACATTGCTTCAGTATCGGCGCAATATCCAAGTTGGTCAAAGAACAGAGTGGACGAAACAATAGGGCCACAATGGCGGATAGATTTCCTATCAATTTCACAAACAATTGGGCATGTGGCAAGACTCTAACATAGAAATAGAAATAGGAAATGGGCGTTTAGGGCAAATCGTCACTGTTCAGACAGCCATTACTTGTCAGTTACAAAGCGGAATGATTGGGTGCTTCTGTGGTAGGTTGGCCTATATTTGAGGAACACGATAAAAAAGGGGCAAAAAATTAGACAGTCAGGAACATAGGGAAACGTGCAACGGAAATGAACTTCACCGTGTCACTGGAAAACCCAAACTTTGAGAGAGCATAGCGAAAATTGGATAAGAACAAATCACTTCAAATGCTGTCACATAATGTACACCGACCATCTCAATAGAGGCAAGAAGGAATTTGTAATAGTCGAGCTAAAACACGAGAACGACAGGCGAAAAACATGTTTTAGAATAGGCTGAATTGCAAAAAATGGATAAGAACAAAGTAAACGAGACGATTAGGAGCAGCTCTGCGATAGATTTCCTAATAGGTGAACACACATTCGGAGAGGGAGGAACTATATTTAATCGATAATCGCGATGAAACAAAATTAAGCCGTACAAATTTGAATTGGCGCAATCAGGAAAAGACAGAACTGTCAACGGCTTTTCCCCGGTTTTCATTTTGAGCGTTCCGGTTTGGGGGTCCCTAAAAAGAGTATTAGGGATCATCATCGAAAACTTAGTTATTTTTTAATCAGCCTGATTTTTGTTTCAATGTAGTGAGAGGCAGTGCTGGACTTCGAAATAATAACTAGATTACCAACTTTAGTTGAAAGTTTTTGCAAACAAAGGGTATCGTCGAAGCTCCGCCCCCCGTGGTGCGTTGACTTGTTCCTTGTGTCACCTATTTTTCCGTGTGTCGTTAATTAAAATTTTAAACGATTTTAATTTTTCTTTCTTTCTTTATTTAAAGCTGAGGAGCAATGAGTATATACAAAGTTGAGCTATCCCTATATAAAATTGAGTCGCTCTCACACAAAATATCGACGATATATACCTACAGTAACCTTCTACGGATCATCATGTACTTTTCACGTTGAAATTCTACACACAATAAATCCTCACTGCATCAGCATATACCTCCTGGAATCCCATCGTATCCTATTTGGTGGAAATTCAAGGGGAGGGTGATTTATGAAGAGACTCAATCACATCACAATTAAATACTGAATCATATAAAATAAATCAGGCGATTCTGAGAGAAAACGTTTGATCAACATAATGCTATTTGACCGAAGATAAACAGATACAGTAACCCAGGCATTACCCACCAGAACAAAATTCACTAGAACCGGGCGTGATTGACTAATATCAATACTCAGAACTGGAAAATTGGCAGGAACAATACACTAGAGAATAAATAACGATTATATCAGCAGTTGGACTAGCTAAGTTCGAACATTTAAGACAAGAACAATGGTCTCCTGACTTCCGACGTCAGTAAAAAATTCGAATGGAGGTGAAATTGATAGAGTTTTCTCTCAGGGTTATATCAAGGAATGAGGAGTCATTAAAAAAATGAAACAAATGAGTACGACAACGATCGAGCAATATCATGAACACAAACCTACACCCCACCTTCAAACACTAATTATAAATTTCCTCATGGGAGGATCACAACCATAGTTTTATATCGTACGTAAAATGATGTACTAATTATGTGTATGGTGAAATTAAAGCGAAAGTAGTGGGCTCAAAAAAATGATGCTCATGAAGCACGAAATTTTCACTACATTGCTTCAGTCAAGTGGGAATGTCTCAGGTTCGCAAAGAACAAAATGAATGAAACGAAGCGGCAACAATGATGGGTATATTACCTATCCATTCCACATAGAATTGGGGAGGAGCACAGCTTTCACATAAACATACAACTACATTTCACAGTTTTGATGCATACGAGCTCTATTTAAAAAATCATAATTGATTGAAAACAATGCGATGAGACTAGCGCTTACTGTGAGCGGCTTGCATAGTAGTGCGCTACAAGTATCAAATTGGATAAAAATATAGATGGTCTGGAACATAATTAAAAGTACAATTTATAGTAACTCAACACAGACACGTCAAAATACGTCCTTTGACCGGGCATAGCAGAATTTGGCGAATACCGATTATCTTCAAACATAGTTAGAATGTGTATTCCTATCATCTAACGAGAATCTAGTGGGAAATAGAGAGGGGCACACACTGACGGGAACATGGCGCTCGAAAAAACATGGTTTTTAAGAAAACATTGGTTCAGAACAATGGCTCTAGCTCAATTTGGCGAATAAGGAATTTCCCTAAACGTAATCACTAATAGATTTCCTAGTGAATAAGCAAAAATTGGGAGAGGCGCAGCATATGGGAATCGATAAATCGATAAAAATTGAAATTTGGCCGTGAAAATTTAAATTGGCGCAATTGGGAAAAGACAGAACGGTCAATGGCTTTTCCCCGGTTTTCATTTTTGCCTTTCCGGTTTGGTGTTCCCTAAAAGAGTATGTAAACTTGAAATAAAATCAGTTCTTGATAGACCAGTTACCGTATCCAAATTGTCCAAAAATGCCCAAGGAAATTAATTATTCTCGAAAATAGGTTTACGGGGAGTCTATGACTTATGTGAGCATGAATCAAATTGTTTCTGTAATTTCCCGGCATTTTTGACCATTTTAGTTACGGTAAATGGCCGATCAAGAACTGATTTTATTTCAAGTTTACATACTCTTTTCAAGAATTTTCCAAAAGTTCATTTTTAAATTTCTTTATATTGACACCCTAGATAGTGTTATCGTTGCTCTAGAAAATGAAAAAAAATAAAAAAAGGGGTTATTGGAAGAAAGGCTTATAAAAAAAAGGCCCGAAAAAGTGGCACCAGGGGTTATTTTGGCCACTCTGCGCGATGAGCACCTCGATTTCATCATATTTCCCCTTTTCGCCCCGGGAGCTCACCCCCTCATTTCGGCCTTTAAATTGTTTTTGGGTGTTTTTTCGCCGAAAAGTGGTAAAAATGGACCGAAATCCGTCATTCTCGACCAGAATTTCGAGCTTTATCGATTGAAAACAAAAAAAAATTTGCACAGACTATTTTGCAATTTTGCACGGACGATTTTCAAATGAATACTTAGAATAAGAAAACCCGTTAAAGTTCCCCTCCACACAGTATTTTACTCCCACTTATTATTAGATTTTATGAAATTGCTGGTCATCGAGCTAATGAATTCGAAGCAATAAAATTAAACTAATCAAAAAGAAGCCCCTGGCGATTTTATAAAGATGCGTGCCTGGTCTACTTTTATCCTGCGCGGGATTCTTAATTACGGTAGTATCGACAAAATCAAGCGGATGTCACGGCAGAATCCGCCGGCGCAGCCTATTTATCCGGCTTCCAATGGCTCTATTTTGTTTTCTAAAGTATTTTCCTGCTTAAATTTTATGCTTTATCAACACAAGAAAGCGTATAAACACGAACTTTCATGAAAATAGCTAGAAAAAGTTAATTTTACCGAATCCATTTTGTCGATACTACCGTAATAAGGAATTCCGCGCAGGATAAAAGTAGATCAGGCTCGCGGCTTCTTTTTGACAATTTGTGTTTTATTTCTTCGAATTCATTAGCTCCACGACCAGCAATTTCTTAAAATCAATTAAAAAGTGGGGGTAAAAGTGGGGGTGTGCGGAGCGGAACTTTAACAGTGGAAGGAGGGTGTTCTCCTGATCATTTTTGGTATATTGGGTATAAAGTGTGCGTTTTTAGGTTTCATATCAATTTTAGTGATTCGCTAAAAATTAAAACTTTCATATTGTACTCGTTATTGTACATTTTGTAGAGCTGGTCGAGCTGATCAACTTTTGTTCACACCTTATGTCCAAAAAACCTCTCCTTGCACAGTTACAGGCGCTGAAAAAGTCATGAAAATTACTAAATTCGATAAGAAACCTAAAAATGCACACTTTATTCCCAAGTCCTTTATACCAAAATGATCGGGAGAACACCCTCCTTCAACTGTTAACGGGTTTTCTCACCCTAAGCATTCATTCGAAAATCGTGCATTCAAAAATTTTCAAAAAATACAATTTTGTTTTCAATCGATAAAGCTCGAAATTCTGGTCGAGGATGACGGATTTCGGTCCATTTTTGCTACTTTTCGGCGAAAAAAAAACCCAAAAACAATTTAAAGGCCGAAATGAGGGGTGAGCCCCAGGAGCGAAAAGGGGACATATGATGAAATCGAGGTGCTCATCACCCAAATAACCCCTGGAGCCACTTTTTCGGGCCTCTCAACTTTATACCTGTCCCATCACCTTGTTGAACCTTACTCAAACGGCCTCATATGAGGCCGTTCGCGAGAGAGTCGAGCAACGGCTGGCACAGCTCAAAAAGGTCGATTTTCTCAAACCGTGTGATTTGAGGTCCTTAAGGGTGCTGATGACGATGGACACTTTCATTTTTCATTTTAGGCCTTTTTTGGTGCCCTGCTACCGCGCGCCAAAAACGCATTTGGTGGTGTTTCTTCTCACTCGAGGTCGCTAAAATTAGGCCAGCGCGGCTCCCAGGCTAGAATTTCATGCTGATCACGCCTGTCATGTTCATTTTTCATCAATATTTTTTTGTAATTTTTAAAAACGGAAGTTTTGATAGAGGAGTTTGTGTGCGTCGCCACATACACAGATCGATTGGGCGTGGCGAGAGGATTTCAAATCTGTATCAAGGGGAGAGGTAGTCCTCGGGATTCGAGATAGGAGTGAGATAGTGAGCCGAAATGGCGGGTGAAATCGCACGTCCTCTCGTTGTTTACTCTCTAACCCCTTCCCATCTCATGCAAATGACCTTTCCCTCCCTCTCGCCTCTCTGCGCTCTCTCACTTCCCCACACTCTCTCGTCGGTGAGAGGGACTCTGGTTTCTCGTGACCAGTAGGTGGGCTACTCCCCACCTACTGGTCAGGGTACTGGTTGCCTACTGGTCAAGGTACTGGTTGCCTACTGGTTGAGCGCTGACCAGTAGGCAACCAGTAGGCACCTACTGGTCAGGATACTGGTTGCCTACTGGTCAGCGCTCAACCAGTAGGCAACCAGTACCCTGACTAGTAGGTGGGGAGTAGCCCACCTACTGGTCACGAGAAACCAGAGGAGACGAGGGAAGGGAGGGACGATTTGCATGGGGAGAGAGAGTAAACAAGGGGAGGACGTGCGATTTCACCCACCGTCTCGGCTCACTATCTCACTCCTATCTCGAATCTCCCGAGGACTATCTCTCCCCTTGATACAGATTCGAAATCCTCTCGCCACGCCCAATCGATCTGTGTATGTGGCGACGCACACAAACTCCTCTATCAAAACTTCCGTTTTTAAAAATTACAAAAAATATTGATGAAAAATAAACATGACAGGCGTGATCAGCATGAAATTCTAGCCTGGGAGCCGCGCTGGCCTAATTTTAGCGACCTCGAGTGAGAAGAAAGACCACCAAATGCGTTTTTGGCGCGCGGTCGCAGGGCACCAAAAAAGGCCCAAAATGAAAAATTAAAGTGTCCATCGTCATCAGCACCCTTAAGGACCTCAAATCACACGGTTTGAGAAAATCGACCTTTTGAGCTGTGCCAGACCCCGCCTGATTTGCTCGACTCTCTCGCGAACGGCCTCATATTCGAATATTCAGGATGTGGCCGGACTTCACGAAGCTAAAATCGAGATTAACGAATTCGTCGATTATATCCAGAATCCCTCTAAATATACGGTATCTACTTGTTACAAGATAATCGTTTATTAAGCAATTGTATCTAATATAAGCAACGCGCCTAACGGAAAATCGGTGTCCCTTAAGTTGCTTTACAAAAATATGTATCTATACGAGAAAAAAAAGATTAATTGCTAAAAACTATTTATCGAATATAATTACTTTTTTTCAGCATCTTGGTGCAAAGCTGCCTCGAGGCGCCCTATTGCTAGTACGTTTTTAACTACTTTATTTGTTATTTTGGCTCTTTAATATAAGGGGATGGTGTTGCTAAGAAATGTTGCAACAAATAGTAGGATATCATTACACTTTCCTGTCTCTACTGTTTCTGATTTTTGATGGAACACATTAAAAGGAGCACTCTCAGGGCCCTCCCGGATGCGGGAAGACTCTTTTGGCTAAAGCACTCGCTGCTGAGAGCAGTTGCCCATTCATTTCAATGAATGGAACTGAATTTGTCGAGATGATTGGAGGTACAATATGTGGGGAGGAGAATCGACGAGTAACTGGAACTGAATACAGGATTGGGGGCATCTCGAATCAGAGGACTGTTCAAGGAAGCAAAACAGCGAGCGCCCTGTATCATCTACATTGATGAGATCGATGCTATTGGAAGGAAGAGAAGTGAAGGAAAAGGAGGAAATATGGGAGGAGGAGGAAGCAGTGAGGTACTCTACTCTTTACTATCAACAGGCACTAAATTCCATAGTTAAGGAGGAACAAACTCTTAATCAATTGTTGGTCGAGATGGATGGAATGGATTCTTCACAAGCTATCGTCGTATTGGCGAGTACAAATAGACCCGATATACTCGATAAGGTATCTACTATTTCTACTAGTTCCTTTATGCATGCCTCTCTTCTCCTCTCTCGCCCTTCACTTCTTCTGAATTGAGGCTCTTCTCCGTCGTGGTCGATTCGATCGACATATTACTATTGATCTGCCCACCATTTCAGAGAGAAAGGAAATGTTCGAATTGTATCTCAAGTGAGTACCAACTTGAATTGCAGTTCATGGGTTTGCTAATGAGCAAATGCACTGAATGGCTCTATCTATCTATATATATGTTCGCCGTAGCAGAGCTGTGCCATAGATTTTAGAGAATTATATCAAATGTTGGTATGATCCTTTCGATCCAGAATTATTTTATAGAAAGATTAAGTGCGACTTCTCTCCTACATCATACAGTGGAAGATTAGCTGAGATGACGCCATCATTCTCAGGTATTTATTTGCATTATTAAGAGTGTTATTGGATAAATGAAGAAGCTGTTGCAATCTGAGATTGTATACAATACATTTGGAATGGTTCTCCTCTGCAGGGGCGGATATTGCGAATGTAGTGAATGAATCAGCATTGCGAGCTGCTGCTCTGTGTGCGAAGAGAGTCAATAGAACACACCTGGAATATGCACTCGACAGAGTTATTGCAGGTCAGAGAATGGAGGAAGGGAGGGAGGGAGGGAGGGAGGATGATCTCATTGTAGGGCCAGCGAAGAAGTCTCGTGTATTAGTAGAAGAAGAGAGGGAAGTAGTCGCTTTCCATGAGGCAGGCCATGCATTGGTCGGATGGATGCTCGAACACACGGATGCCCTTCTCAAGGTCATCTAAGGAGGGAGGGGGAGTGATCTTTGATCTCTCAGGTAACAATCATCCCTCGAACGAGTGCTGCTCTCGGTTTCGCCCAATACTCGCCTAAAGATAAGAAGTTATATTCGAAGGAAGAGGTCAGTCCATTCCCCCCTTGTTCTCTCTTTCTCTCTCTCTCTCCAATAACTGCTCTTCATTTTAGTTATTCGATAGGATGTGCATGATGTTAGGAGGAAGAGTGGCCGAATCAATCAAATTCAATCGAATAACAACTGGAGCAGAAGATGATCTCAAGAAGGTTCCATTTCCTTATTCAATTGTTGCTGTTGTTGATGAGATGATGATGATGTGGGTTGAAGGTGACCAAGAGTGCGCTTGCACAGATCAAATTATATGGAATGAATGCTCTCGTTGGTCCCATTTCATTCCCTTCGAATGACGAGAGACAAGCAGGACTCATGATGAAACCATACAGCAAGAAGATGCAATCTACTATGGATCAGGTGAGGAAGTGAAGGAGTGATTGGTGAATGAGGGAGGAATGATACAGGAAGTGAGTCTACTCGTGGGACAGGCATACAGGAGAACCGAAGAGATTATAAAGGGGAATATGGATAAGCTTGAATTGGTCAGTTCACACTCTTTATTTTATATACCTAGTAGAGGGATTCCCTACTACAATCCTCCTCTTAAGATCGGAAAGGAGTTGTTGAAGCGAGAGGTATTGTCGAATGAAGATGTGAAGAAGTTGATTGGACCGCCTCCTCATGGATCCAAAGAAGTTGTCGATTTTATCGATTCCATCCTACCAAAGGATGAATAGATCCATTCAAAACTCGTTTATTAGACTAACGGGAACATTGTGACTATTCTTTTTAGAAAATGCGGGTTTGCTTGTTTAGATGTAATAGGCATTATGATTGTGTTTCATGAAGAGGATATCAATCTTGAAATGGATCGAATTCGTTATTTGTTGTTTGTTTTATGGATAAAGTGATGGTTTGAGTTGGAAGGGCGTAGTCCCCAGATACAAAGGAAGATTAGATTAGACTGAGGATATAAAGGAGGGAAGGAAGAAGTGAAGAAGGGAGAAGATGGCTATGATCCTATCTGCTTTCATCTTTCTATACCTTGTTTCTTTCTCTCTCCAGGAGGGGAAACACTGGCGTAAGTATAAATTGGTAACTTGAATTGATTGTTCGGGTTAAGAATGGCGTGCTCTTGATTGTGTTACTACTAACGGGACGGGACACGATCATATATCCCACGATCCCGCCCAATGCACTCTCAATCTATTCGAGGCTGAACACGACACTGACAGGAGACCTGCGAGAGGACCCATCTGCCATGATGTGAGACTATCTATCCTCCTATCCACTTTGACCCTTCCAGGAAATTGTGAATGGAGTCACTCGCTCCTATTGCAATCTTCTCTGCCCTGGAGCAGATACTGTCTATTTGATAAAGAGGAAACCACAGACTCATAGGTGAAAGGAGAGAGAGAGAGGATGGGCAAATGAAGGCAGTTCCAGATCTTGCTTTGTATTTTATACACACGAATTAGAGAAGCGCGGAAATGATTATTACTTATGGAGGATTAACAAGTGTAGACATTCTCAGATTGAGATTACTGTGAGGTCAGAGACTGCCCATCCATCCAAAATATAAGTGAAGGAGCACCTAATAATTATACTTTAGATGTGAATTCCTTTTTGGAAGAGAAGACTTCGCTTCGGATAATGAATTATTCGCCAGACTGAGATAATCTTTAAATGTGATCAATTCTATTTTTCTTCGTTCCATATTTCTCCATTCTGAAGTCTTCCAAACTGGCATGCGAAATATCATCATCCATTCCGTAGACGATTGCAGTCTTTCTTTCACTCTCCACTACTTCAAATAGCAATAGTCAGAACGTAATGAATAAAAATAAGATACCTCTTCCCTTGACGATTCTCGATTCTCTTCTTCGGTCATGAATGTCCTTATTCATCCTTACATCACAAATGTACACGAATGTCTTCCACACTGTATATAGATAGTAGATTTCGAATAGAAGAAATAGAAACTGAATCGTGAATAATCTATTAGTTCTTTGTAGATTACTCCACTTGGAAAATGTTCCCCATGATGTGAACTCTCGTTAATTCCTCTCGTAAACTAGTCAGTTGAAGAAATTTGACGAATGTATGAAGGGAAAGCAGGAATACCGTCTGAATACTTTCACTAATATGAGAATCGTGAAATGCGAAACCAGAAAGGAGACAAAAAGAGAAGGAATGAGGAGAACGTATTTCTCAATTATCAGTCCAGCATATAAGGTGAGACCAGTTATAGCAACCAGAATCCAAGCGAACACAGAAACTGAAGAGTACGTTGATTATCGAGATAGAGATGCGTCTCACATGCAACAACGAGTGAGGAACTTCCAGAAACGAGTGGAATGAGAAGTATGAGATATATTGAACATTTGATGATTATGAAGATAGGAACAGCATGTACCAAGTGTAGACTATCCATGCATACGCGGTAGATCGAACCATCATCCTTCCAAGTATTCATTCAAATAATAAAGAACCAATCTCTTTTTAAAGTTCCACTTTAAGATAATCTGTCGTTTTCGTTAATTAAAATGAATGGTACGAAATACTAGAATTTACTTGGTGCTTCTTATGAGTATATTTCGGAGGTGGAGGCGGAGGAGAAATAAGTTGTTGATCTTCATCGGAATGGCATTCGGAAGGAGGATGAGCACTTCCATTAGACGACATGGCAAAGAAACGGGGATTGCAAGCGATGGTATACACTATCACACAAATCAACGAACTGGTTCTGCCCATTCCAATTAAACGACATGTTTCACCTACCCAGAACAGAGTGAGCTTTTGAAGCTGATTCGAGAGATGTGTGTTGCATAATATCGACCAATCCTCTCTAATTAAATATGTTTAAAGTGTTTTTTTTTTGCTGAATCAGTCAATATCCCCAGGATACGGTCACAGTAAATCACATCACGACATATCTATCCAGCAGTTGCCATGTAGATACTCACGGAACGCAAAAAGACGTTACGGATGTCGAGATCTTTCGCTAAGTACTCATGTTATTGCAATATATTGTTTTATTATTGCATTGAGACTCGATATATATATATTTTTTTCGATGCTCTAATGTACCCCCCCCCCAACCCTTCTCTTACTATTTCTGTTGATTCTTATAATTAGTACTAAACTTCGTTTTAATTCATTTTAATTTTCAGTTATGAGTGGGCCTTATGAGCCCATTCGTATGAAGATCAACCTCACAACGGGTTCGTCACGATTAAACGGGTCTTCTGAATTTGATGTACCAAGTCTTTCCCCGAACCTGGTAAATCATTTGGGCGACGACGGAGTACCGGTAAGGTCGATGCATCATTTATATTTCTCTTTCTCTTTTTTGTTTTACATTCGTGTATTTGGACTTGCAGGCTATCGTTGGAAACGATGAGTCTTCTCGATCCGATGTTTCTAGTCGTCCTCCAAGCAATGAAAGGTAAGTCCACTGATAATATGATAATATGATAATATTTAGAAGTTATGTTTGTTTATTTTAACTTTCAGTGCTCAATCGTCGAAACATGGAAGTCGCCCAGGAAGTTCAGCAGAGATTGGCGAAGAACTCTTAAAGTTCACGCTTCCGACAACTAAAAGTAGAAAGAGGAAACACGTAAAGTGAGCCGTCATTTGAGCTTTTATATTACGAATTGACTACAGTTTAATTACTGTTCTCTTAGAAAGAATAATGGATTTATTTGGTAAGGAGCACATTCGATGTGGTGGGAGGAGAGAAGGTGGATGAACAGACTGCTATTCTTCGTCAACAAGAGAAAGAACGATTGGCTGAGCGGGAGAAGAGAAAAGTTGGTCAGGTCAGATCCTTCAATATCCGTATCCTCCGTTGCTTTGCCCGTAACAGCAAAATACCACAGATTATGTGGATTGCATCACTTTCGACTAGATCCTGTGATTTATGTGATTTAGGAAGATCACATCACAAATATCATCAATGTTTCTCGTCCTCGGCAGTATGATATAGTGGACCTCGATGATATTGTATGTTGAATGGTTTGAGAATTTCGTTACTATGAGAAGCTACAGGACTCTGAGGAATGTAAGCCATCGACGTCAAAGATTGAGAAGAAAGAAGAATATGAAGTAATTGATATTTCATCTGGAGAGGAGGATAATTGGGGAGGGACGTCTAGAAGAATCGAACCTCCTAAATACAACTTCTCTTTTGGAGGTATTGCTCTCTTTTCGATCCCATATTTGGTTTTGAATGATAGAGAATCTCCGGGTAGAATTTTCATAAAATTGGTATAGTAGGAAAGTATTTTTCTTCTCATTTTATCACTCCCCCCCTCTCTCTCTTTCTCTCCCACTCTATCCTTCAGAATATCGTCGTCGTGGAAACGGAAGTGCGGCAGAGAGAAAACAACAAGAAGAAGCTCAAGCAATTGAAAGGAGAAGATTAAAAGGGAAGAAGTATGATCATTCTGAGAAGGATCAAATTCTCAATAGAGAGGGTCAGTTGTGTTCAAACAAAGTAGTGCAATTTAGTTTTTTTTACTCGCAAAATTATAATTTGACGATGTGTCTTCTCGTATGGATCTTCTTGGAAGTGACTACAATTGTTCTTACGAGATATTATTCATGCTTGTTGTTGCTACACACCTGAATGAGGCTTGTAAAGCCGATTTATCCCAGACTAATGTAATGAAAATCATACAGTGAGATAGATGGATAGATGGATAGAGAGATATATAGTTGTCCTGACATTAGGCAATGGGCCTGCAGAACGACAAGTTTAGGGAGGGGATTGGGAACTTCGTACTCAAAGCGTCGATAGGTCAAGGGATGGAATCTTCTTACATTTATCTTCTCAATTGATAGTCGCACTTGGTCGAGATCGTTTGAGGCATGAAGTAGATCATCAAGCCGCGGAAGTCCATACTAGCTTGGTTCAGAGCAAGCGCACGAAGATTGAATGGGGCTTTTCTTGAGGGTAGATCACTTGAGACGACGGGGTCCGTCCTGGGTACTCTTCTTGAGGGTAGATCACTTGAGACGACGGGGTCCGTCCTGGGTAATCTTCTTGAGGGTAGATCACTTTAGACGACGGGGTCCGTCCTGGGTACTCTTCTTGAAGTTACCATACAGTGAGAGAGCATTCGGAATGGGAGAAAGAGACTTGTCTGCTTGCTTTGATCCAATTTTTTCAGTGCCCATTCCACTGTCAAATTAAGGTAAAAAAACCAGGAATGGGACGACTTTAGGAGTGTATACAGTACCGCACAAAAGTTTGGAAACACATTTTGACTTCCCATGACTTTCTTCCAAGTTGAATTAGAGAGTTATGGTTTTAAAACGCGTTCCGCGTAAGAACGTAGGAGGGGGTGGCCTCAAAACCATCCCTGAAAGCTCAAACTTTGTGGTTAGAGTCCCTAGAGGTGGGACACACTTCAGCCTAAAATTTAGACCCAAAAATTGATCTTTGATCTTTGAAATCAACTTTTTCTTTCTTTCTTTGATTTTGACCCCTCATTATATATAACATTCGAAAGAGCATCAAAAGGTATGCTTACTGGCAAATTTTCAAAGGGTTTGAACTTCAACTTCTCGAGAAACTCGAGAAAGAGTCAAAAATTGGCCTTCCCAAACTTTTAAAAACAACAATTGCATCAAGTTCCAATGGGTTGCTCCTCCTAGAACATCCCAGAAAAGTAATAGAAAAAAAGAGTGAAAACGTGGCGCATACGTGAAAAATATGAAAGATGGGCAAGGCTCGCTATCGTTCAGGTTGATTTTACAGATATGGGCCCCCCTTATGTGAACACGGCAAAACCCCCCC
>LS517146.1:0-15224 GCA_900490845.1 Pristionchus japonicus | reverse complement strand
CCCCCCCCCTATCATCTTCTGAATGACCCGTGGCAATGATTAACCTGAGCTCTCCGTCATTGAGTTGGAATCCATTCTCGTAAGCAGTCATCGTGACGGGAACTGTAGTTGGCTGGAGAAATTTTTTTTAGAAATGTATGCGTGTTCACATGAAAAGCGGATAAAAAAATAAGTGATACAAAAAGAGCATTATGAAGAATCGAATCAAACGACGTACAATTGCAGACAAAGCGCGATAGTGCTGGGTCATTCAGAGAAACTAGCCTGTGTTCCGGGTTTTACTATTAGACTAGCCTTGCCGCTCTGAGAAAGAAACAATGGTATCCGTAGTAAGAGGTTTTATATCTGCCTACCAATGATTAATCCGAGGGCAGATTAGATAACTTTTCACTAAACGGATAACGTAAGAGGAAGATAACAAGGCAAACCTCAGAAGTGGGAGCCGCGTGGACTCTCTCCGTGCCTCCCACATGATCACCCAATCTATGGCCACCACCAGAGAACGATTGCGAACTCGAAGGATTTCCTCCAAGACCGCGCTATAACGAAAATATAAATTGATTATTTGGGTTCTCTTGGAAAATATTCTGGAATCATAATAGCGCGAGGGGATTCCCCCCCATCACATTTTCCAATACTAGGGGGAAATAAGGATATTTTTTCTACATGAAAACACGACTGATTCTGGAGACAAAAATGAGTGACCGACTTCGTCGACCTCTGCTCCGGCGTCTCTTGCTGCTTTAAACAGTTCATCCGCAACCTCTCCTTCATTCTTCTTCGATTTCGGTCCCACAACCTGTTACAAAAACAATGATTAAATGTGAATTAAGCACTGGCGAATCATGCCGATACATATCGGACAGTAATAAAACCTGTTGTCCACTGTGCTCGCTCCCTCCAACAAAGAAGGATTGTTCTTCACCGTCCGATTCCTTTCCCGAATCCCCACCGTTGCTTCCGCCAGCTACATCGCGAAGAGTTGCGAATCTAGAAGCAAGTATTTATTTGACAAAACGATTAGGAACTCGTTTAGAACTCACTTCTTACTCATCGCTGCAGAGGTCTGCAGACGTGGCTGTATTCCCTGTGTCAAACTAGATCACAATAACTCAAATATTTTCATCAATTACGCGTAATTACGCAGCGGAGCAACAAAACTCGAAAGAAAATGCGCATCGCATCATTTTGTCATGCAGCGTCAACTTAGCAAGGGCGTACTCGAAAATCACGTTAGCCACAATGCACGCGCGCGCGTTTTAAAAGTTTTGAATGCACCTTCAATGCGCCTTTTAATTTTCCAGAGTAGTTCATTGCAGATTTCTGATATGTGTTGCCGATTCGTCACTGTAATGTGATTGAACTGCGTTGTCTATGGTACCCTATATCCCGGCACGCACGTTGAAAGCTCTCAAGTTCATCCCTGTTGTCATATTTCTGTGCTTCATCGTCTACCATTTTTTCTTTCGTTGGCCTGATTTGGATGACCCTCGTTTTCCACCTCAACGCATAGCGAACTATGTGTGCCCTTCTTCAAATGCCGGTGAAGATTATATACATACTGAGCGATTCTCTCCAAATGAAACAATCTTGACTGAATCTCGAATACTGCTCCTACTGGAGAATGTTTTCTCTCGTCACGGGAAACTTATCACCCAAATGTTAAATGCCTCAAAATGCTCTTATAAAGTGAGTTATTTTGTCTTATTACTGTCGTTTACCTTGTAATATTCGGATGTTTTTCTAGGTCGAAACATTCTCCAAGAATCTTCCCCTTCTCACAACGTCTTCACACGGGCGCTTTTCTGTGATCATTATCGAGAACTTCAATCGTTACCTCAATCTCCCTAAGTGGAATCGGCAGTTGCTCGACAAGTATTCTTATGATTACAAGTAAGTGATTACACCCTATTTTATTAGTTTGATTTATTATCCAGGGTTCCAATCGTTTCGTTCTTTCCTGGACGCTCACAATTCTTCGCTAGTTCGAAAGTGAAAGGAATGAATCTTACAATGTGGCATAACCAGAAAGTTTGTGATTTGGAAAATTTGAAATATGATCTAAAATGAATACACGTGTGTGATGAATATAGGCAATGAACATTCGGTTCTCTCCATCGTCTGTGATACCCTTCATTGCTCGCCCTTCGACTCTTCTTCCTTTCCCAATTTCCGATGGTAGAGAATGGACTCTATTCGAAGAATCCCCTCACTACGAATCGGTTCTAGTTGTGGAGGATGTCGAAGGGCGAAGAAGGGCTGCAATTATCAGAGATAAAGGTATGCTTGTATATTTATATTATTTGTTTGAAACTGAATCTATTCGAAGGAACGGTTGACGGGGTGGAGAAGATTCTGTTTGGCCATAATCTGACTGAATGGATCATTGGACTGGGGTTCATCGATTCTCTCAGGTATTCGCCAAGTGCCTTCAACGTATAGAATTTTTTTAAAGTACGGCTCTTGTGTAGTTATTGGGTAATATTAACCATATATTATATGACCGTACGGATGGAAAATGATTGACCCGCGATCCCCATGGGGACTTATTTGTTTGCTACTTCTTCGTTACATCGCAATTTGCAACTAAAATAATAAGTAGCAAGAATGTTGCTTTGATTTGACGTTTGTAAAGTCGTGTTGGTAGAGCCTTGGAGATGGTTGTCTCTTTCCGGCCTAGTATATTTCCAATTGCCCAATAATGATTTGAGAAGACCTGCACATCCGAGTCTAGGTTCACTTACGCCCATTCAACATTTCAGGTGGTCTACAAATTGTAGATGTGGTTGCTATTCTTTGGATAGATTCATACAAATCGATATCGATGATATCTTTGTGGGTGCCAGAGGAACACGGATGGTTCCCCATGATGTACATGCTCTTCTCCAATCTCAGGGTAACTGTCTCTCTTTTTCTCTTTTTTGATCATTTAAGATCATGGGTCCTTAAATGGGAACTTTCCTAGTTTGTAACCACGCCCCGCCCCCTTCTATTATAGAGGGGCGACCCGAGGTTAAGGCTAAGGTTAATACTGCGCCAAAGCAATCTTGCATTCAGCCTAAACCTACGCAACCTTAGCCTAAGCCTAAGCAACCTAATCAGCCTAACATTAAGCATGTTTGACATACGTTTTCGTTGCCCTACGAGAACGAAAAATATATAGTGGTCTGATACTGGGAGCCCCAAGTCAGGGAAGTATATAGTGGTCTGAAACTGGGAACTCCCCAAAAATGGGGATATGTTGTGGTCTGAAACTGGAAAACTCCCTAAAAAGGGGCATATATTGTGGTCTGATACTGGGAAACTTCCCAAAAAGGGAAATATACTGTGCTGAAAGGCCCAAAAACGCAGAATTCTCCTAAAAAAACGTAAGTGGCATCAAAGAAAAAATACTCGGTGGTCTAATTAGGGGAAATATATAGTGCTCCAAACCTGGGGACAAATATAGAGTGCTCCAAACCTACGGCCCGGGGGGTACCCAAATGTATGATGTTTGTACAAAATCCATGAGCAATGGAAAGGGGCGGGGCTTGGTTACGAACTAGGAAAGTGCCCCTTAAATAATACGTTAATGAAAGTCATTGTTCAGAAACACTGCGTACTCATATCTCAAACTTTTCGTATCTTCTTGGATATTCTGGTGCATACTTCCACCACGGCGATGATTTAGAGGACGAAGGAGATCAAATGCTCTTAGGTAATGCACTTTTTCAAGATACTCATCCACATTTTAATAATGAAATGTGCAGATGAATCGACTAAGTTGAAATGGTTTCCTCATATGTGGAAACACAATCATCCACAAGATCACAATGAATCCTTTCTCGAATCGACGATGATATTGAATAAGCAATTTGGAATTGTGAGAGTTTTTTTATACCATTCTCGACTGCATTTGTAATTTCTGTAACATTTATTGTTTGCATAACAGGATAATAATCTACGAGTGCCATTCGAATACGCAATCTCTCCCCAACATGGAGGTGTTTATCCTATCCATACACCACTCTTCAATGCTTGGGAAAAGGTTCGCCTTGCTTTGAATATGCGGTCTTCGTAATAAGAAGGGAGGAACAAGTAGGACTGTATCTCGAAATGCTCTCGATAGGAATTGTTTGAGGTATGGGGAGTGAAAGTGACGTCAACTGAAGAATATCCGCACTTTCGTCCATGGAGTAGCAGAAGAGGATTCATCTATAGAGGAGTTAAAGTCTGATAATCTTTAGATATTCTTATCAAAAGATGGCGGTAGTTATAGGGAAGACGTTTAGGTACTCCCTCGTCAGACTTGTGGTCTGTACACTCACACTCAACTATTCCATCTATATCCGGGAGGAATCAACAAATTGATTTCCCTTATTGAAGGAGGAGATCTTTTCTGGACAATTATACTCAATCCAGTCAGATATTTCCATACATAGAGGTTAATGTTAAATTGTCCTTTCAGATTTCCATCTTTATGACTCATCAGCAAAATTTCGCCCATGATAGATTGGCTCCGTATACATTTGAGAATGTCTTCTCTTTCATCCATTGTTGGACTCGACTTAAATTGAGATGGGAAGATCCCATCTCTCTCGCTGATCGATACTTCCAACTATTTCCCATGGAAAGAAATCCTGTCTGGAGCGTGAGTTTAAAAAAAGCGCAGCGCAATGGTTTTCCATTGCATTGTTCGTATATAATCTTCCTCTTAGTTATTGATTGATCTAAATTAGGATTCCTCTTCCAGAATCCTTGCGAAGATGAGAGGCATCGCTTTATCTTGTCACCCAACTTCAACTGCTCCAGTCTCACATTACCCAATCTTCTTATTGTAGGACCGCAGAAAACAGGTTTCTCTTTTCTTTATCAGAAAGCAATTTGGTGGATCTCATTTTCGTTTGCGTGAGCGTTTGTTGTTTGGGGGGATTGAAGTTTGGGATCACTGTTCGAAAAGTGATGTCGGAACCATTTTGTCGACATCTGTCTACATCAGCCCCGTTAAGCTTTTGTTGACAGATGTCAACAATTGATGCCCACATCTAGGTTCCTGACTCTGACATTTGAGGTTATAGAGTAGCCGCTCTCTGGATGCGACGGGTTTGCGACAGGGGAGAGGCGAGGGAAAAGGGGCGGGGCTTCGCGCCCCTCGCAAACCCGGCGCGCCTAGAGAGCGGCCACTCTATAACCTCGGGCACCTCAAAATTTGTCGGGCACGTCATGTTGATTTCGACATGCTTTTCGATCACTGTTTGGGATAGATTTTAGTCATTCTTTGTGAATTGTTGAGGCCGCTGGCCGTTGTTTAAAGTTCCCCTCCACACCTGAAAATATTAGGGGAACTTTAACCTGGCAGAATTTAGGAGTCATACGCACGCACTAACCCGAGGTTCGGGGACCCCATTCTACAGTGAATATGTTGAGGGACGACAGCTCTGGCCACCTTTCTCCAATTGCATCCCAACGTCAGCACCAATGAAGTATTGGAGAATACTTTCGAAGAGGTTACACTTCTGTGATCTCATTCTTCTCGGTTCAAATAGAATGGTTAAATAGATTTTTTTACATAACAAGTTCCTCATTAAAGTTAGACGTTCTCAATTTGTTATATTTTATCCCTTCCCTCTTCAAAAATGTTTCTTCAAATTGTCCAGGTTCAATTCTTCTCTGGTGAGAACTATGCAAAGGGAGTCGACTGGTATAGAGAACTGTTCAACAATGGTGAGTCGAGTCAATTGAATCTTTAGAAAAAAATGTAATCAATTTGAAATCAATGTTCCAATGTGAGGGGAAGAGAGGATCATTTTTTGATAACTGATGCATAGTTCCCCTCCACACCAAAATGCACACCCACTTTTATTTTATTTTATGAAAGCTATTAGCTTGCAAGAAAGAAATAAAAGCTTAAAAAATCAAAATCTGGCCTGAGGCGACAATGACTCTTAAGCGGATTTCGTTTATAGTGGATGGGAGTTTATTGATCGCGATTTGCATAGAGAGGAGTGGGATAGTTTATACTTTTTCTCTGGACCTATCAAATTTCCCCTCACTCTCTATAAGGAAAGAATCTGTTCCTCCATTGACTGGCGCCGATTGATAGGGAAGGTGGTCATTGAGCTATCCTTTTTTCTCCTTCCGGGCACATTTCAAAATTGTTCCGATTTGGAGGGGAACTTTAATATTCATAACAAACGGTAACGATGTACATACCCTCGAAATATATATTCGATGAGAATGTTTTTTTTTCTTCCATTTTTTCAAATCCGTGTTTTGAATGTTTTGTTATGATTGAGCTTCGATAATAATGGATAAGAGTGCGACGTATTGGGATTCGACGGAGGGACCACAAAGAGCAGCTGCACTCATTCCCTCCACCAAGATTGTCCTTATTCTACACGATCCCATTCTGAGGTAACCATTCCTTCTTTCCTCGTATATAACTAGTGCACATATATGATTCATAGAGCATATTCTTGGTATAATCACTTGGTCGCTCGAAATGAGTCAATAGTTGCGGGACTTTCGATGGAAGATGTCATTGATGGAGTTACACCTGCTGCGAAGAAGATCAGAAGTAGATGTATATCTGGAGGGAGGTAGGAAAGGGAAGAGGAAGGGAAGGGCAAGTGTCTATTCAGATACGCTCATCATCTAGATCGATGGTTAGAATGGTTCCCTCCTTCTCAATTTCATCTGATCGATGGAGGAGCATTGAGGGAGAATCCTTCTCAAGTCGTAGCTGATCTTGCTCGATGGCTTCGTCTTTCTCCCTTCGATTTTCATTCATTTATCAAATTCAACCCGAAGAAAGGCTTCTTTTGTAAAGTAAGTAATTAGATCTTTATCAAATAAAACACATTTAGTTTCAGATAGTAGGCGGTCATCCTTCTTGTTTGGGTGCGTCAAAGGGCAGACCATATCCCTCACTATCGGTTGCCACATCCTTCAGACTCTGTTCCGTTTTTCACAATGACAACATCGCTCTTCACAAGATGCTTCTCAAGCATCATTTTCCTATTCCAAAATGGCTTACATTTTCTCTCGATCAATGCTAATTCTGCCTTCTTTCTGGTATGATTGTTACTCTTTTTCCATGTCTTTCCTCCCATTCCCTTTCTGATCGGAATCGTAAATTAAATATAGAAGTGAATTGGAAGAGAGCCTACATGGTCTCATCCGCAAGTGATGTCCAGGTAACGTGAAGCAACCGTTGTAGAAAAGTGTTTGTTAGATCATTAATTACATTGCGAACGCGTAAACATTTGAACTGTAGATTTTTCCCCTTTCTCTATGAGAGATATTTTGTCATTTTTTCATTCATAATTAGCTTTCTGTCTACTAGTGTTATATTTGGTCGTTATCATTGTTTTTGTAAATATGTTTTTGGTGCTGTTTTTGGTCCTCCCTACATCTTTTGACCTGATCTGGTCGTTTAAATCACGAGTGGGTAAAATAATTTAATCACTGGAAAAGATAGGTGATTTATCTGCGTATTCGTATCTGCGCAACACCTAAAATGTTGCTCTTGTTATTGTATGGTAGATGATTGATCCAATCTCATCATCCTCCCATGTCTTATGCAGGCATTCGCGTCGTTCCATTCTTCCAATATTTAAATGATACATCTCCAATGCTATGTGTTTTATCCATTCGCTCTCCCTGCCTTGCTTAGTCACGAATGTTCACATTCTTCGTTTCCATTACATTGGAATGAAAAAGTTATTATTGCTTAAAAGTCTTTATACTACTTTAACCTGTTTTGAACTGCAAGAAAGGAATAAATCGGTGAGAACTCTAACGGTTATGTGGATTTCAACGTACTTGTGTCGTTCGTAAATATCTAGCTATTCAGCTGAATTCAGGGAAAATCCAATGTGAAAGTGACTAAGAACAATTGAAGATGGCTGATCGAGATTGCCTGAAGAAGAATGTTTCGAGTAGATTCAAAATAAATGCGTTCACTCTAAAAAAGTGAGTTTGAAAATTCTGTTTTACTTAAAAAAAGAATTTGATTCTCACATTCAGAGATGCTCTTGAATTTGCTGTTGATAAATTGGAGCCATTTGACAAGGACAGGCGTATATACTGGATAAATAGATTTGTCGAAGGTTTGAGGAAAGAGAATTGTGAGTAAATATAAAAAAGATTAAATTTCAATTTGGTCTGTTTAGTTAATGGTACCGTTGTGGATTTGGAGACTCTTAGAAATGTGGCTGCTGCAGTATCAACATCGAGAAATGAGAAGTGAGCTTTTATTATTGCTTTCGGGCTATTTGCTACTATACTGTTCCAGTATCCCTATATTGAATGTGTTTGATGTGACTACCGTACCCCGATGGGATCTCGCCCCTGATGGACAGGTTTGCCCTTTTTTCATTCGTATCTTCTTATTGAAATTTGATAGATGATCCGTTTAGCTCATTGTGCACGAAGAGAGAAAAGAGAATAGATTGGAAGTAGACAATTCAACTACTGCATTGAGACAGAGACTCATGATGGTTCAGGGGGTGAGACTATCTTTTTCCATTTCTCTATGCTATCAATCATACATGTTAAGCGTGTCTCTCGTACTACTGAATTGGATGGATGTACAATCTCTCCGATTGACTCTCTTATTACTGCTGCTCCATCAGAAGGGACCATCATTGTAGTGGGAATACTCGTCAAAATTAAGGTATTCTAGTCAATGATGTACTCATCCGTTGGTGGTTAATAGTTTTCGTTCTTTAATTCTAGAATGATCAATATCACATGGAAGATTTGACTGGTTGCATTCCGATTGAAATAACCGACCAAACAACCTTCCATGCAGGCATATTTCACATTGGTTCTGTTATGATCTTTGAGGTATCCACCAGAAGTTAATGAAATAAGTGATTGGTGATTGGTATATAAATGAGATATTGAAGGGTGAATGGGATGGTCACGTTCTAATCCTATCTGCCATTGCTCTTCTTCCTTCTCATTCCGCTGATCAAACCAGATCGTACCTTGGAAATATTAATATTTTCGGTGGAAATGAGAGAATTGCATTCAGGTGATGTTGTATACCTCTAATGATGAGTGGTCAGAATATTGTAAATGGAGTACATAATTTCAGATCGTGTCCGAAACTGGCAAATAGAGCAGCTCGTGGAAATGATTCCTCCATTGTCATTCTATCTGATGTGAATGTGGATAAGCACGATGTTAGTGATTGAGAAGTGGATGAGAAGGAAGAGGAAGAGCGTGATTGTATTGTAGACTCGAAGGGCATTGTATCTTCTTCTCGAAGGATTCACTCATTGCCCCCCAACTGCATTTATTCTTTGTGGAGATTTCTCTTCTCGTCCTCTCCAATTTGATTCTAATCAAATGGTCGAAGAAGGATTCATTCAACTTGCTAAAATGATTAGTCAGTTTTTTTGTTTCTAAAGCCAATATGGCTACTTTGCCGGCGAATACCTTCTCTTCACTTTCTCAGAACAATTTTCGTCTGCGTACTCAAATACTCAGTTTATATTTGTGCCTGGAATGAACGATGGAGGGCTAACCCAAGTCCTTCCTCGTCCTCCTCTTCCTCCCAATTTACAAGTGAATAACGAGAGAATTTTGGATTAGAGTGGATGATACCTTTCCAGAAACCATTCGCTTCTATCAAGAACTGCATATTCACTTCTAATCCAACAAGAATCCAACTCCTCAACCAGGTCTCTCTCTCCCCTCCCTCCCTCTTCCCCTCTCCTCGCTCTCATATGTGTATAAACACGTGCTCTATTACAGGAAGTGGTCGTCTGCCGCAATGACACTGTAGAACGACTATGCAAGAATGCGATTCACGTTCCTGATAATCTCGACAACCTCGCTAATGACGTAATGTTCTCTTTCTTACTTTGCATAGACGAAGGGATATAGGATTGAATGGTTGAATCTCTTTGAGGTAGCTCGTTCGATCACTTCGAATGCCCATTTGTCTCCTGTTCCTCCCTCTATTCAACCAGTTGTCTGGCCTCTCGATTGTACACTTCGTCTCCATCCTCTTCCTGATCTACTCGTGATGGCTGATCGATTTGAGAGTTACCATGTCGAACAGGTGACCCCCCTCCCCCCTCCTCTCCGTCCTCCCTCTCCCCTCCCCTTCCCCATCTCTCTTTTATCTTTACAGAAAGGATGCATTGTATCGAATCCGGGTCCATTCGGCCGATTGCAATATCACTTCCAAGTTTACTTTGCAGACAAAAGAAAAGTAACAGTTTAATTTCAAGAAAAGCGCTTCATGTAGAACCTTTTGTTACAGATTGACCCTTCATCTATTGATCTCTCGAATTGATCTACTCATCATTTCGACCCTATAAGACCTCATATTTCATTTTTGTCAATTGGCGATAAATATTCCATTTATTCTTGGTCTTGTTGAGTCTCCATGTTGGGGTTTTAAGCTTATGGATGTTCATCTCTTCCGCTTTCCCATCTGTCAAGGGAGTGAGAGAGACGAGGGGGGACTGAGATTTGAAGGAAACTATGAATGAGTAATACAGAAGGAGCTCTTTGTATATAAACAACTTCTATCTTTACCAATAGTTATTCTTTCCACTGTGCATGCAAGCAGTTTAGGAACAACTCGTCACTTCCATTCGCATGGAAATAGGGGCATTTTTCCATGGTGAGGATGAGTTGTCAATCCATTCAATCATTCATCCTTTCTCTTTTCTTCGAGATGCCATTCTTCATCTTCGCTCCATCTCGTTTACATCATCTTCCTAATACTAAAAAGGGTCACCATTGTAGTCATCACCATCCATCTTCAATCTTTTTTTGTATATGAAATTAGTATCAAATTTTTTGTATATGAAATTAGTATCACGCAAAAAAAATATTGCGTGAAATGAAGCAGGTGCACAACGAATCCAGTCTCTATATATAAACCTTTTCTCCCACTCATTTTTACGCTTTGAGTCGTGAACTTCTTTTGCAGACATGTTATGTTTTTGTGTGATTCGTAGTACTAATTTCGTAGTAGAGGAATGTGATGTAAAGGTCGAAACAAAAAGAGCGATAGGGGGGAGGCTCCTTCTCTCTTCTCTCCTCCCACCTCGCCTCTCCTTCCTTATTTCATATTTCTGCCCTGGCCACTTATTCAATGTTGTGAGTAAGGGTCAGATGATGATTATAGGGGTAAGGAGGATAATGAGTAGACTACTCAATTATAGATATTCTATCCACTTCATCATACTCGTAATACGCTCATTCGCAATACTTGAGTATCTCATCCCTTTCCTTGTATTCCTCTGATTTCAACTCATTCTTTATCGTTTCAGAATGCGGTTCTTCTGGGCGAATATCCTCCTCCTCCTTCTCTTTTCTGCTGTCGGAGACACCAATTTTGCCATTGGAAGAACCAACTTCAGGTTTGTAATCCATCTCCTCCTTCTCATCTTATACGGTACCGATAAGGATGGATATTGAATATACATAATCATTGTAGACCGGGCCGTAAACGTTCAGATGCTTCGATGAACGTGAGAGGTGAGAATATCCGTTCTAAGAGAAGATTAATGAAGGACATATATCTTGTGAGATTGAACGACCAATTGGAAGAACCGGAAAACAACAAAAAAGAGTCAATTTATGATTCAGATACGGTAACGGAGTGTTCACTTGACCCTCTCTGTGCTCATCTCATTGATTGGGGATATCGAGTGACGCGCAATCGACGATACCATACTCCCTTGATTGAAAATTGATTATGATGAATAAATCATTCACTGTTTCCAATGTATTTCAATCTCACTCGTCTCCTCTCTCTCATCTCTTCTTTTATCTATTTTTCGATCTGAGCCATGTCCTTTCTTTTGTGCAATCCATTCCACGTTATTCTCTTCTCTTCATTCTCATCAATCTATAAATCTCTTGATCTACCGTATCACGATGGGCCGTCAGCCTCTTCTTCCTACAGACTACTCTTGTCAGTCCCCGATTCGTCCCTACCGTAGTCCAATTTCTCTTCTTCTCCTTCCTCTTTTCATCGTAATTCTCTTCGTTTTCTTCAGTTCGAATGAGTAATTTAAATTCTCAAGAAGAAGTATGTAATGCAATCTTTGAGCGAATTGAAAACTATTCGAGATTTGAGAAAGCAAGATGTATCATCAATTGATATACCAACGAGTGTTTCATTGCCATCTATAGAAAGGTAGATAATAATGAACGATGTTAGAACAAGTCGCATCTTTCAGTCTTGAATGGACTACCAATGAAGTTGAACGAAATATGGAAGAGGAAAGTAATGTAGAAAAGGAGAAAGAATATGAAGGTCACTTCCCAATAATTTCTTCCGATTAGATACGCTTTTGATTTTATCTCCATCAAGTTTCAATTATATATTAATTTCATTCAAACATTATTTAAACGAATTTCAGACATGATGGATACAGGTCGAGATGTGATTGATAAAGAGGAAGAATTAGCTTCTTCGTTCCAATCTCTTGTGGAATTACCCTTACCCGATATCTCTCTCAATGGATCCATTCCCATCAATGACAATTCTACTATTACTCAATCGTACAATTCATCTCTTATTGATTCAATGCTTTCGATTGACAACTCCTCGAATGGATCTGAAACTGATATTATTTCAATATTTTCGTCTAGCAATTATTCTGTTTTAAGTGCAATGCAATCAAATGGCACTCATTTGCATGCAATTATTGCTGATTAGTACATTTTATGCTCAATCATTTGTTAATTATTGTTTGAAAGTATTTCCTTTTTTTTCTCAAAAATTCAATCCTTATCGTATGTTTCTCTTCATCAGATATTTATATCTTATCATAAGTTATATCCTTCGCTGACTTTCGAACAACTGTTATGTATATTCTTTGCTTAAAGTTCCCCTCCATAATCACAAAGTTTTCAAACTCGCGCGCAAATACAGAGGAGAGAGAGAGAGAGAGATAGAGAGAGAGAGAGGAGGGTAGATCAAGACCCCACCCCTCTCGATCAACGCGGGTAGCCATACTATTAATTGATCCCACACAGCGAAAGAGTGTGGACAAGCCACAGAGATAGGGCGCATGTCTAGTCTGACCCACTCCTCTCCTCCTATGTAAATTGCGATGGATTCATCTAAATATTCTTCCGTAGTACTCGAAGTCGTCGTAGAAAGGAGTCCCACGCAGATACCATTTTATCTTAAGCCTCCCCTGGTTGGGAAGTTGCTACATACCATATTTTGACTTGCAAATTAGGGTTGCGAAAACGGACGGACAATCCGGACAAATCCAGGACAAATTGTCCGAACATTGCATTTACATAAATTCCGATCTCCTTTGTCTGTCCGGACGGACGGCCGTTGTCCGGAGCTGTCCGGAATAAACAAGCAATCGTCGCTTTCTCCCTCATTCCACTCACTCGAATGAGAGCTGAGTGGTCGCCGGGTTCAAAAGTTCAATCACTCGGCGACCAATCCACATCGTCTCGAGTGAGTGGAATGAGGGAGATTGCGGCAAAAACTTGTTTGTCTGGGCAATTTTGCATAGATTGCGGACAATTCCAGACAAATCGGCCGTCCGTCCGGACACGGACAATAACGGACAGTGTTCTCCTCATTCTTCATTTCACGTGACCGTTGTCCGGTTTTGTCCGTTTTCGCAACACTATTACAAATTTTCAATTTGTTGCCTGCATGCAATAGGCTGTGGGTTATTTCATAACGTTGAATAGAAAGTGTGTAGAAAGGGGCTTTAATGCTTTAATGGTTAATTAGTAATTAAATTAACTAAATTCATATGCCCTTGTATTGTCTATGCAAAAACGCATAGGCAATTATTATACATATGGAAAAACTTTAAAAAAAATCAGATGAAGGGAAAGTTATGATAAGTATGGCGCCAGAGAGTTAACTTAATGATTATTAGAGAAGAAAAGAAAGGCTTTTAAATGTCTGCGTGGAAATCCCATTGGATTGATAGAACCAAGAGGTATCATACCAAGACGAAGCTCCAGTCTGAAGCTGTGAATGAGGAGTTACAGTGAAAGGCACTGAAGAGTGAACTGCAGGCTGGTCTGTGCAAATATTAGTGAGCCTCCTCCTCCCCCTTCCCTCTCTCTCTCTTCCCCTTCCCCTCCTCCTCCCCCTTCCCTCTCTCTCTCTTCCCCTTCCCCTCCTCCTCCTCCTTCCCTCCCTCTCGGCATTTGAACTGTTATCACCAACGCATAGTTGTACTATTGTATTATCCACAATGCTAAACGAATCTAACCATCTCTTCAATAGGTCAGTTCCTTCTTTTTGTGGGAGTGAATCAGAGGTTGTTCATCCTTCCAAGTTCCCTTCCCCCTTTCAACCAGTCTCTCCATCCCCCCCCCCTTCTCTCCCCCGATTATACCTCTCGATCAATGGTATTCCCCGTCTTGTCTCTTATTTCTTCTCTTTTCCGATGCCATTTCCCTATCTTTCTTCTCTTCTTCTCAACTAATTTGACTATAGCATCTTCATCATTCATTTCCTCTCCTTCTTTTCATCCATCGTTTCCATGGTATTCACTGCATTCTCTTGAGTACTACTCTCCCCTTCGCTCCCCTTCGCTCCCCTTTCCTATCCTCCCCCTCCCTCACTCTCTCTTCACCTGTCTATAACTGTCTCTTTCTCTTTCAGGGTGAATGACAGACATTCCCCTCATGGATTTTAGTAATCTGGAGGAATCTTTAATTCCTGAATCGTCGAAACTAAATGGAGGGAATGAACTACCTAGTGAGTAGACCATGTTCACATCCTTCATTATTATTCTCTTTATAGTTGCACAGCAAGGAAGAAAATTAAGCCGATCGAGTTTTCATCAGAAAAGTGTCGATGAAATGGACATTGTAAAAATGAAGAAGTTTATGGAGGTATCTTTTGTCATCTTGGGTGGTCTGTGTGGGCAGTGAGGAAGGCGACGGAATCAGTGGGAAGGGAAACTGTCTGGGGGATCACTGTGAAACGAAATGGGAAACCAGTGGGGGACAGCAGTGTGCATGCGTGATGAAACGAATGTAATGTTCCGGATAAGAATGGATGAATTTTCATCGGAAGCGGACATTTGACAATCACAATGAAAATGCACACAAAAGTAAAATGATTGACGATATATGTTCTTGCTTATTCGGCTCTCTTTGACGGTGGATTAAATGAGGTAAAACGGTTATATATTGAAGAATAAGTTATCCTGAAAAGCTTCGGACAGCATATAAGAAGTGAATGGGCAAGAGATGGAGGGAGAGAGGGAGGG
>LS517136.1:239894-261940 GCA_900490845.1 Pristionchus japonicus | reverse complement strand
GAGGAAATCGGCAGTTTAATCGTTAAATTTTTGACAGAACGGTATCATTGCAAGCGAGAGGAGCTAAAGTGGCATAAATTAACGAAGTATTAGGCGAAAATGGAGCGAAACCAGAGCTCGGTCGAAAAAGTCAAACATACGGTGATTTATCGATTAGAGACGCATTAAAGTGGAACGATTCGATACTGCTTAGGTAGGGGGCTATAGCTTTAGAATAAATTCAAAGCACAACAAACATTGGAAAACGCGTAAAACAAATCAGAAAATCAATAAAGGAAAACATGCGAAGTCGCCGCGAGTCGCGATCGCAAACTGAGTGGGCCACCGTTTCCCTTAGCGGGGGCCGGCATTTCGCGTCAAGAGTTTCGCGAGTCAAACTCGTGCCCCTCCACCTTTAAGATTCAACTACTTGAAGCGAATACGTGTTGCGACTATCTGATTCTTTCAGATAGCTATCTTGGAGGCAACATAGTAGCCAAGTAAGCAACATACTTGTTCAAATAAGCGTTATCTCTTGAAACGGCAGTCTGACTGGCGAAATATCTTCGAAGACTTACACAACTAAATCATCGAATTTGATGAGAGTGTCTTGGCAGCCAAATGGAGGAGTAAATGTGAGAGGATTCATGGTAAAGCGATTATCAAACAAACTATTTTATCATTCGTTATGTTCAGATGTCTTACCGTGCTGTGTAAACCATGGAGCCTTGAATGTTTTATCTCTTATATTCAAAAAAAAAGAATCTCGAGATCAATGTAGTTTATTTCTTTCGGTTCTCAGTTGTTATCACTTGATTTGATGACTGTAATTTACATTCAAAACCAATTCTTGCGACGCGAAAATGTTTATTGCACGATCGGAAAACTAGATTGAATTCAACTAGATTGAATTTTCTTTTCGAATAACGTGTTTGATGAAGGTCTTAAGATTCGACGAATTTTTAGCTGCTAATATCATTGTTTGCCTGTCTTGAGGCATAAACTTCTCGAGTTTCTGCATGTCGCGAAGGATTCCTGATTTTATCATTTGTTTTGAACTGACTCTGTTTCTTACCATTCTCGCTGATCATTTTGTCGTAATCGTCCATAATCAAGTGTTTGATTCGGTTCAATTTGAGTGCTCCCGACTGCGCGAGTGCAAGAATTCTTCCAGGAGTTCCGATGGCGATATGTGGACAATTTTTCAATAAAACTCCTCGATTCTTTTTAATTCGAGTCTCTCCACAAAACACCGCCGCCTAAATTTGGACTGTATCATTGTAAAATCAATTTTGTTACCTTGATGTCGGGAAGATATTTACCCTGCTCCCCGTACATTTGGCTGATATTCAATGCTGATTTCTGGGTTGGGCAAAGAACAAGAGCCGAGACTTGTCCGTCTACTGGCTCCATTTGTTGCAACGTGGCAATAACAGAGAGGGTGGTCTTGCCCATTCCCGTTTTCGCCAGACAAACAACATCAACTCCGTGCGTGAATCGAGGAATGAACTCGTGCTGGACTGAAATTCGAGCGCTTCTAATGCATTTTTCGGGACTTATAACTCACTTTTCGACGGATTCTTGAGGCATGTTTCGGAGATGGCTCTACGTAGTTCGTCATTCGAAACAATACAATCGAATCCGCTGCTATGAATCGGAGCAAATTTGTGCTGAAATATCGAAACAAATATTGAGAAAGTGAATATAGTGTTCGTATCGCACCAGTATATGTAGATGAAGATATCGTTATTGAAAACTTGTTTTTGTTGACAACTAATGTTCATGAAAAAAATAACCTCAAGATTCGCGATAGGAGAGGCAAAAGTGGACGGAATGTGAAGAGCTCCAATGTGGACAGAGTGTTCGCTGAAGTATTCATCATTTTTATCTAGCTTCGATGAAATTATCGAAAAATTCTCACGGCATAGGCTCCATATCCTCCCAAGAATCCGTTTCGGGATCATACATTTCCACTGAAGTGATGGGGTCCGCATTGTTCCCGATTTTAGAACATCCTCCGATCAGGAACAACTTTCCAAGTGAGGCAAGAAGCGTCCCACTAACTCTGAAAAACGATAGCTTGGGACAGTGATGAAACTTTAGACAGAAACGTCTATACCGCCCATCCCACCTTCCCAAAATTACTTTCTACTACTTCACTCGATCGAGCTTTCATGCATAACGCTTTAAAATCAGAGTCTTACCGGCTTACGCGCATACTTTTCAGCGTTGTCCACGAATCTCCAGTCGGATCATATCTCTCCACTTCATTTCTATTTTGGTCAGCGTCTCCCCTAAGCAATATGAAAATACATTAGGAAACATTTCAAGTAGGACATGCAAGGGATCCGTATTTGCTGCACCCTTTTCAGTACTCTCACTGACCCTCCTAAGACGTAAATTTTGCCGTCGAGCACTGCCGCAGACGCTCCGCATCTCGCAAACGACATCGGGCTTGTCGGAGTCCAACTGAAAGAGGGGAACTAGGTCGGATGAGAACCGTCGGATATGAAACGACTGGATGAGAACCTAATGATGGCGAGAGAAAAAAAAGCTAAGTAATAGACTGAATATGCAAACGGATCTCATCCGACGGTTCTCATCCGACCTAGTACCGAAAGATGCCAACTGAAAGGCGTACAGTGAAAGTGAAACCGTCATTTATCGAGCACAACACATGCTCTCACTCACCTATCCGTGATCGGGTCGTAGTATTCGCCAGAAGCAAGCATGTCATTGTATCCCTTGTTGCCTCCAAATACTGAAAATATAGATATAGAGCTGTTTCGATAGCATTATGCAACTATAACTATGCACGAGGGTGGCCGATTCGAGTTCGAATTCTTCTTGACCCCCTCTCTCCTTCATCAAGAGTCTTGAGAAGGGAAATGAGGACTAATGTAACTTCGAGGCTTTCATTCATTCATTTATTTCCGGGCTTCCGGGCTTCCGGGATGAGCTTTGAATTCGAACTTGAACTATCGGCTTACCATAAAGTTTGCCATCATGCACGCAATGAGCAGGAGCGTTACGTGGACCAAGCATTGATTTTCCCTCTGACCACTCTGTAATTGATTTTAAAATTAAATTTTATATCGTTCAAGTTTGCTTTGATGAAGTCTTGATTACATGAACTCAAACTCTTTTTCGAGTGCAAGATCCAGGAGAATCTACCTTGAGTTGCAATGTTGAAAGTCTGCATACATGACAGTCGACGACCGTTGATGTGTCCGCCAGCGACATAACTGAATAAATATTTTGAATATTTCCTTGAAATTTCTTCTGATTTGTATCTTTGTCTGGTCGGTTCATGAATAAACAATATTCGTAATTTAAATTCAGCGAAAACCTCACATAACTCCGTTGATGTGGGCAGTCGCAGAAAAATATCGCTCCAGATTAGGACGACCAGGAATCTGACGCGAGCATATTTATGTAGAGGCTTCTCAATCAAAACTTACCGGGTTCCATGTATTCTGAATCGTATCGTAGAAATATCCTGAGACTGTATCAGTTTCGAAACCATTGAACATGTAAACCTGAAAAAAAATCAATTATTAGCAGAAGCTTAGAGGTTAGGTACTAAAACACACACATGAAGTTTAGTTATTGTTTAAACAAACCTTGTGATCGATGACAATTGCCTTATCGAGACCCCGGCACTGTTCTCGTCCCTTTACCTCCACAGATGATTCTTTAATATATAAATAGTGTATTTAATTTAAAATTACAACATGAAATACATTTATTTCAGCCATACCTACTTGTCCATTTATCAGTTAGAGGGTCAAATATCTGGATACTGTCTCTTCCTGAAATTAGATAGCAATTTAGTTATCAGTGAAAACCGAAATCACCAATGCAGAAAATTAGCCGATGAGAATGATCACACTTTCTTGGCTTCAAATCCGCGTCGAAAGTTTCCTGCGCAATTATTCTTTGATAAAAAAGATAACCAAATTTGTCGAATTTTTCGAAACACTCTTCAGTTGAAACAACTGAAAGCCGTACCTTCTTTACATCTTTAGAACTCGTGAAATTGGGAATATTCATCAAATCTGATTTCTTTGCTTCTGCGTGAGTTTCTTCAGCGAAGATGCGCACTAATTTCTTAACCCTGAAATTTAACTTTTGTTTCACAATTATTTCTTTTTAATTTACCTATCAGAGAACTGCTTTCTCTCGGGACGGTATTCGATCCAACGATTGATTGCATCGACTACCTGTCCATAGATATTGTTGAGTACATTGATAGCACCTCATTGGTTGTGGAATGCAAACCTGTTTCTCATCATCGACGTAAAGCGAATCTTTCTTGATCAACGATCGAAAATCACCAAAACTTAATGCAAGAAAATCAGCCGAGTGCGAAATCGGGACGAAGTTCTTCTGAAATAGTAAATGCGTGATATGATTTTACGACTGTGCTTGCATCAATGAAGATCATTATGGAGCGATTGATCTTCTTATAGACGATCGTTTTGAGAAAGGAAAGAAGAGAAATGGCGTTGTCGACACTGATGCGATTCTTCATGAAGCGTGCGCTCTCATCGATAACATACGCTTGAATTTTTTCGATTGGACAGTCTCATTGCGGTTTCATAATATCCCGAGAATAACATCAACAGAGCGTGTGAAAAGCAAAGAGCAACTCACAATGTTGAAATACACTGCGCTGATCATTAAATTCTGCACGTTAGCAACAGAGATGGTCAAGCAGCCAGTGTAGGCGTAGCTTACAAGGCTCTCAATCGCGGTCAGATCGAATTCTAAATTGTGATATCACATCATAGTGAAAAAATCTATACTACCAACCACAATTCGTCGACGATAGTTTGATCACTCCATTCGTACATTCTTGCATGCTGGAGTTGAAAAGGGCACGAAAGTAAGGAATGCGTGCTCTGAGAACAACCTTCAAAAATTGAATATGAGTTTTGTATCATGGCAATCTTTCAGACCTTGTGCGCGTATAGTTGTTTGTCTCCGACTATTAACGTGACATCACACAACGTGGGCTGATCACGTTGCCTGGCCAATTCATCGAAAACCTAAAATTATCAAAGACACTTAATGGAAAGGAACAAACACGTTTTACCTTTGGCACACAGTGAACGATTGTGACGAACTCAGGCTGGTCATTGGCGAGTGGAAATTTGATTCCTGTGAACAATTTCGTAATTATTGATTCTTGCAAACTTTTCAACTCCAGCATGCAAGAATGTACGTTGAAGAACAAAAATGATTAAAACTAACCACATGTTTGGAATACTGGAGCGTCCTCGGTCATTGTTGGTTTCAGAAATAAGAATATAAATTATGAGCGAATCCCACAAGTCACACCAGACAGCTGCCTCACTGTATGGAATGGTGTCCGTTAAAACTCGGAAGTCAACTTGAAAATCATTCAAGGTGGAAGCACCCTCTGGCATTGCTCACATGCGCGTTCATTGAAATCGCGCTTTAGTTGATTTTGAAACGCGCTTTTCGTTAAACCTATGATCACTCTAACTCAACTGTACAAATTTGCATGTTTTTTACAATATCCCTTCGCTGTCCCGTTTATAATCGATATCCATGAGCTAGCTGTTTTGTAGTGCCAGGCTAGCGAAGACTAAGAAACATTTCCTTTTTGGTCCTTTTAGTCTACCGATCAGTCTTTTAGTTACTCTGCCTGATATTTACCTATATTTTCAGCATGTTTCGCCAAAATACGTCACTCTTCGGCCGAACCATCCGTATGTGCTCAGGTTCGTTTGTTCGCTTAACGGCTTGATTATCAATATGAAAGGAGTCTGCTATGTTGATAACCTAATACAATGATGTACAAAATGAACTCTGAAAATAATTGCCATTGAAGGTTTTACATTCAACAAATATCTCCGCAATGTGAAACCTCTCTGCTATGACACTGAAAATATTGAGAGGAAACGGATGAGAACTAAGATTCCCGCCAAGAACACTCGCCATTCTGGAACTCTCAGCTACAATACGAGCTACACAGATCGTATGAAAAGGTAAGCCGAACTATAAAAACTAAAGAAATCATTTCAAGGATTTCGAAAATGTATTATTTTTACAGGACTAGCTATTCTACAGAGAAGATTAACGACGAACCTGTGCGAATCAGTTTTGAATGTTACGACCGGTTTGGAGTCACAATTTGTTTCGAAAATCTCAAGTTTTCTGTTCAGCACATTCAATCTTGTCCTTCGTCCGATTTCTGAAGATACTTCGCCATTTGCACGTGAATTGGTGGTCATTGAAGATGGTATTCAAATCAAAATCCAGCCTGAACAGTTTCTCTTTGAGGGATACGTTGAAGGTGTTGGGTCCTTGTTGTGTTAGAATTAAACGGTTATCTTAGGTGATAAGCACTCAAGAGTGTTTGGATCGATTTTCGACGGAGTCTTCGATGGCCATATCTATTTTTCGGATGGAGTCGCTTATACGGTGCATAAATTTCAGATATATTTTTGAAACTGTAGCTCTAATGAAACAAAGTTTAGGTAGAGAAAGCATCCAAATACTATGAATTGCACAAGCGTCCTCGTCGGCACCATTCAGGAATTGTTTATGACAGTCAGGTACTCCATTATAAAATATTACTCAAAACATTTTTTTTATATCACAGATTCGCTTGAGAAGTCTGAATAATATCGCCTCAAGACTCGATATTCTATCTAAAAGAGCAAATGAGAAGACCTTCACAATGCATCTAAAGGTAGATAAAAATTGATTCGTTTCTCTAAATAATCCCTATTTTAGGCTGATCACGAATTGTACAAGGAAATTTTGAACAAGGAAGGAAATAAGCACCCGCAGAGGTAAACATTGAAAATTTTCTGACCAGGAGCCGAATCGCGTATGATAATGTTTTCAATCCAGAACACGAGAAGAGATAGTCAGTATGTTCTACATCCATATGAGAACCATAAATGAGATATACGAAAATGCGAGACCAGACGGAATGCCGGCTATCGACTTTTCTGTAAAGCAAATATCGGTGAATATCAAATTTCAGATCACATTCGCATTACAATCGTTACTATTTTCAGATAAACACACGGAACAATGCCAATATCGTCCTATCGATGGTGCGTTCCGTAATGAAACTTATATTTTTCTCCGACGAAAACGATCAATTTTAGACTGATAGTTTAATCGCGTGGATATTCTCGCTGACCGAATCCCAGAAGTATTTGTTCACATTCAGTCAGAACGATCATTCGGAGTTCAGTCTATCCTATGCATTCACTTTCAAACGATTTGAGAAAGACACTCTTGGAATGGCTTCTATAGCGCAAATCGGTGAGTTTAATGGGCGCATACTAGTGAATGTTTATTGCTCTTGGCGATCCCATTAAGAATCCCACTTTCGGTAAAATTCTCATTTGCAGGACATCAAAGTGGAGTGTGCGCCCACTTTGAACCATATTATGGTTCAACTATGAACACAGGAGTTGTAAATTTTCGAGAAAAAAGTGAGACTATTATATTTTTATTAATTTATACCAGAATGATCGTAAACAGCGAACAACAGTGAAATTGTTTTTTTCTTTGTACTACAAGGTAGTGTAGGAAAACACTGATTGTTCCTTTGTTAAGAAGGTCGTATGTATGCTCGGGAGATTCAAATGACGTTAGCCCACGAACTGGGGCATTCACTGGGAGCGGATCACGACGAAGAGGACGAACCTGAGGTATCTTTTTGAGTGCATAACGATGCAAAAGTATAGGGTATCAATTATGATAAGGGTCCATTCCTGATGTCTCCGGCAAGGACAAATGAAGAACAAGCTAAGTTCAGCCGGAAATCCATCGAGCAAATTACAGCTGTTCTGAATGATCTTGAAAAGTAATATTTTCACTACTAATCAAAATTTGAATGCAGAGAATTTCGATTAAGAATTTAAATGTGTTAATTTTTCCAATATATCTCAGCGACTATACTGAAAACAGGCAATATAATTTCAGCAAAAATCGCGTGCATCAACAGAAGCTCGCTCTCGATGGTCAACGCCAATTTGATATCAACGTAAGCTCATCCCGCACTTTCCCGGACAACTATAAATATCCCCTTAACATCTTCTCTCCCCTACCAACCATGCACGAAGTCATTTAATTTAGATAATCAGTGAAACTCATTTCCATTTCACCCTAGTTTGCGGGCAAGTGCAGGAGCGACAGAATCTCAAATGTGCTTTACAGGATGCATCGTTCTACTCCTTCTTCCTATCTTTCTACGCAACATAAAATATGGTCGATTGTTCCAATCACATTTTTATCACTTCTGATATTCTGATAAATATATTGTTTCCATCTAATATAGTTCATCAATTTCCGCGAACTCATGCTCATTGGCATGTCTTCTGGCGTGGTTCGCACGCGTGCCCATTCAGATAAAAATCCGGTGTTTTGTTTATTGATAAAATATTATGGTTTGTAATTGTGTTCAACTAGTTATGTAGCTGTTCAGAAAATCAGTTTCTTTAACGAATGTGCAAGAGAGGTCAATAAAAATACGAAAAGATCCTATTTTAGACATCACGATCAAGAAAATGTTTGAACACTATACATGCTCAGTTACAATAACACGTATTTCACAGTATCTATTGGATTTATGCCCGGTGGCCTGGCTCCGCAATTAAAATGCTCGGATATGTCAATGGCTAAACCAAGCGAACTTCCAAAACCGATGTAGTGTTAGGGTTTTCAGTTGATTTGAGCTTGTTCCGTTTAACACATTTTTCTGGAATATGCAAACACATAATATCGATTTCTTACAGTCATGTTTTCTGGAATATGCAAAAAATAATATCGATTTCTTACAGTCATGATGAATACGATTCGTCGGTACATCGCGCGTACCCCAAGAAGAATTGCTTGAGATGTGAGTTCTTCACAACTTTTTGACACATAAATTGCATCTTTACAGAACGAAACACTCCCAGCTGCTCTCTTGAAGACCTTCTTTCGAAAATTCATTCAACTGTATTTTTTCAAAATATTGTAATTCTATTTGCGTACGTAAATAAAACTGAATTCCGTTATTCTTACATGTAGAATGATCAAATATCAATTATAACGGAAGGAAGATGCTACGGGAAGCGGGCTTCTGAATGAAGTATGTTTGAGATTCTACGCCATTTCAAATTGGAGCTTTTTTCATAGATTGCAAACTAATAGATTGCGCAACTGAGAAAAACAGCCAGTGGGCCTACTTGATTTTTCGCATCCTTGCACAAACGGTTCATACCCGGTGGCATTGCCTTCATCAGCGTCAGATACAGCAAGCGTGAAAGTCACGCAGTCTGCCGCTTTCTGCACTCCTCATTCTCTATCCCACTCTCAGCATGTCTCGGCAAGCAGCAGCACTCTTCGAGCGTATACTTGTGACGTCATCAGGTGAGCCATTTGCGGAAATTTCCAACATTAACGGAGCGCTCAATTGGATATTCAGCCATGAAATTCTCGCGCAGCTTCCCAGACTCCCAGCCTCTATTTTATGACGCAGACGATCTGGAGAAGCAAAGGATCGAAAGGTATGCGAATACCCAGATGGAGTATGCATCTCTACGTTTCAGAATTGCATCGTCCTCACAAATGGAGAACGGTCAATCACAGAGCTTATCATCAGGTATTTTTTACCATAAGCTAATGACGTCAAAATAACAAGCATAATGCGACGATGATTAAGAATTTTCGTTTTCGAAATTTTTGGAAATATCTACGTTTTGGTTTGTAGAACGGAACAAGCGAGCCTATCTTGAAACAGCAAACAACAATGCGAAATACGACGAAGCAATTCGAATGAAAAGGTGCGACAACATTTTGATAATAATTTGTGAGTATGGGGCTAATATTGTATTCAGGACTGCATATATTTCTCAAAACAGTGTTGAGGAACCCATACGGCTCAATTTCGCAAAACACAAAAGGTCAGTAAAACACGCAGTTTTTACATTCAAAAAGAACAACTAAAATCATGTGTATTGTTCAGAAAATTCCAACTCGTTTTGCGCCCAATTTCTGTCATTTCTTCGCCATTTTCACGGGATTTGGTGATAATGGAAGATGGAGAACCCATTGAAATTCAACTCTGCCATTTTCTCTATGAGGGATACGTTGAAGGTAGTGTGACAACACTGATAACCTGAGAAGACTTTATATATCCCTATCATTTTCGTTGCAGGAGATGAGGATTCTCGAGTGTACGGATCGATTTTAGATGGCGTATTCGATGGAAATATTCATTTTTCCGATGGAAGCGCATTCACGGTAGAAACAGTTTTCAATTGCGAACTTTCAATTGATCAATCGAAAGAAAACATCGAACAGTTAATTGCTAAGGTCGAAAAAACTTCAAAATATATGCAAAACGCATCCGACAGTCGGCGCCCAGTTCACTCTTTGATAACTCACGAGAGACAGGTGTTTTAGTTTAATATTTTCTGAAAATGCGTTAATTGTAAGGGAGAATTCGGAATGGTGCTTTGCAGGTCCATTTGAAGCGCTTGAAAGAATATCAACACATGCTCAGAGTGGAATCAAAATCAAATCTAACCTCGGAAATTCGAAAACAGAAGACATGCACAATGCATCTAGTGGTATGTTTCTCTGGAAAATCGAGTCAAAATTGGCAAATTAAAATTTCAGGCCGATCATGAGTTGTACTGGGAGATGTTCAATAGGGAGGGTCGAAATGATGCAAAGAGGTGATCCATCTCTCGATTGATAATAATGATCATTTTGCATTAGGACTCGAGAAGAGATCGTCAGTATGTTGTACATCCATATGAGAGCTGTCAATGAAATATACGAAAACGCGAGACTTGACGGAATGCCTGACATCAACTTTTCAGTCAAACAAATTTCCGTACGTTCCTTAGAAATTCACAACATGGAAAAGGAAACATTATATCAACCATATAAATTTTAGATACACGCTAAGAACAATGAAGAGGAACTCTCGAAGCTCCATAAGGTTAATATTTGATTTGACATCTCGAGATAAAAAAGTGAAGAAGTATGTTTTTTTAGTTCTTGGACTGGTTGTTGCCGCCTGAAAAATCAGAAGCGTACCTGCGTAATCACAGTCGGAAGGATCATTCTGAATTTTGCCTATCGTATGCATTCACCTCTCAAAAATTTGAGAAAAGCACTATTGGAATGGCCAACGTTGGTGTGGTCGGTAAGTACCCGCTTTAAAAAAAGATATTCGATATCTTTTAATCCTTTTAGGTGATCACTTTGGGATATGTGCCGATTTCCGACCATTTTTGCGCCAGACCGATAACATAGGGTTCGTGACGCTGCAAGGACCAGGTAAGACCCATGTTAGCACTGGTTTACTTTAAATTTATGTGCGATAAATTCACATAATTTCCTCCCGCAAACCCATGAAAAATCATGTGGAATTCAAAAAAGAATATTGCGTTAAGATGGACGATTGTCTTCTCGTACAACTCAATTGACATTTGCGCACGAGATCGGACACTCACTAGGTGCCCACCACGACTACACGTATGATCCCAAGGTACTCTTTGCATGAAGTATTGCACTAATAACACAAATGAAAATATCTTGACCTGTTAGGCACAAAAATTCCTAAGTTTTCTAATGGAGAACCACAGGGTCCGTATCTGATGACTCAAGGGTTGGAATCAGCAACGCTCAGCAGACGGTCTATAAGGGAAATTGCAGCGGTTATTGACGACATCGAACGGTACGATCTTTATATTTCGTTTCGCTATGTTGCACATGTGATGATATTAGATTCAATATACGTTAATTTAGGTCTAAGTCATATAATCCCGCAGAAGTTCATCTCAGACGTCCGAAGAGAAACTGTCTTCAGTGAAACTTTTTTTACTCATTTAAATCATTATTAGATCGAATCACGTTAACATATTACAACAAAATGAAGTTGACCATTAAATGTAATAAATTATTTTCTTTCTAATGGGTATGTAACATTAAAAAACACAACGTTCTTTTTCAAAATTTTCAAATTGAGTTTCGAACAATTGAACAGATTTATCTTAGTTTTTCGCAAGAAAAAATTTATTTCGCAACACACACTTCCAGTTCTTACTGTACACTTCAAATCATAAATTAATAATAACAAACGGGAATATACTTTAATTGAATGTTACTGGTCGAAACAGGAAAAAATTGAAGTTCAGTCGATGAGCTTCACTGCAAGCAATTCCTCTTGGCCCCGTAGTCTCGGCGTGGAGTGGGATGATAAGCTTCGTATCTGAAATAAATGGAAAGTTTAAAATAGAATAGGACAAGTCCAACTAGGGATAATGTTTATTGTTCTGATTAGGACTAGAAACAATCTTTGTAACTGATTCGAAAACCTTTCAAGAGCGTCCAAAACGTAGGAAATCTGACTGATTGATCTCTTGCTGAACTTAGCGGTGTTTATGTATTCTTTATTATTCACATTTGGAGCCATCAGAAATATCTCCTGAACATGAACATCATGTGATCATTTGTTTTATCTTTCGAAACATGATTCACCATACCTCTTCAAACAACTTTAGACCAACGTCGTGATCCGCTCCGAATGAATGACCGAGCTCGTGAGCCAATGCTATTTGTGCATTACGATCAGGCACTCTATCTCCTCAATAAATGTACAATTTGTACCCGCATGAACCACGCATTTACCGTCATGCAGCAACGTGATGGCTCCAGTGTTCTCGCTTCTGTTTATGAACACTCCATTGTGGTCGAACGGCATGAAAGAGCCACATAATCCCATTTGGTATCCTAAAAGAGGACATTTATAGTCCTCATGCGTTGGCATGGCCTTGCGAGAGAAAAAAAACATCTGTATTATATTTTCACCTTTCCCGAAATCTTACCTATCCCAGGATGAGCGATGTTAGCAACTCCAATCGCATCTAGTTCGAACTCTCTGTAGGTGAAAACATAAGAGAGGCAAAAATCAGAGTGATTTCCTTGACTGTTAGAGTCGTTAAAATCAAAAGGATTAATTAGATAATTCTGAAAATTTGCTCTATGCATTGAAAAACATTAGAATAAATGAACTTCGCTCTCGGAATTTTTGAAATTGTTGATCTTTCCATATTTTCCCGTGTCGATCTGTAAACCGACGTACTGTTAGCAAACTCCCTATTCAAGGTTTTGAATCACATCGAACCTTACCGATATTTGTTTTATCACAAATTGTATTCTACGGTTTTCGTTAAAATCCGTGTTCGCAAATGTATCGTTAACTGCTTTGATATACGTGTGGCACATGCTGAGAATCTCCGCTTGAGCCCTGATCATTGTTTTGGATATGATTGGAAATGCATAGACATTGAGTATGAAAACAACCTTTTTGGGTCATTATTGCCCTCTTTTCGCATTATCTCGCTGAAGAGATTGTGATCAACCTGAATAACGGAGTATGAAAATAAGTCATTCAATAACATAATCCCACGCACTTTCAGGTGCAAAGAGCACGTTTTAACTATTTCGCTACTTGACGAATGATGTTTATTCACAGCTTGCTCGAGTTGTTCGAGTTCATTATATACATAGTTGATGTATAATTCGTACCTGAAAGCACATTGACGTTTTAAGCATTATCAACCGTGATTTTTTAAAATTCCTGTGCCACACACAGGAAAAATCAGACTCATGAAAACTAACCACGGATCATAATCATCGTCTTCGCTTTCTTCTTTCACATTAACAGTGTTCTCTACCGATTTCACTTTGATAACTGCATCAAGCTCTTCTTCTTTTCGCCCATCTTCATTGTCATTGTGAGCTTCATCTTTTGTTGTTTCTTCAATCGGCTCTCCTTCATTCGTGCCTCCAGTCTCTTTTCCTGACTCTCCTTCTTCAGCATTATTTTCTTCATTATCCACTTTTCCTGATTTGTCATCTTCTTTTTCTTTCGCCGCTTCATTATTTTTCATCACTTCATTCCATTCAATTTTTATGTTTTGCTCCTTCTTGACTCCTTTTACCGATTTTTGATGAACCTTTGAAACAGCATTTAAATTTCAAAACTTTCTTAGTTCGCATTTCATCATCGATGATCTCAACCTGTTTTACGTGGGTTATCCCCGAATGGTAATAATTGGGACGTTCGTTCTCGTCGAAGAGTTTAGAATATTTCGTGACCTACAATTGTTTTCTTCAAAATTATCGAACAAACAGTTTTCGTACTGAAATGTTGTAAGATATTTGAATACGAATCCCATAGTGGTAATTGGATGGTGTGTGGCAATCAAAAATAGCAAAAATACAATACCGAGTACAAGTTTCCATCAGAAAGCTGGATATTGCCGTCGAACACACCGTCAAAGATGGAACCATAAACAAGCGAATTCGGATCATCTGAGTGTTCGATGCAAAATATCAGGATAAGACAAAATTATACAACCTTCAACAAATCCTTCGAAAAGAAATTTATGAGGTCGGATATCTTGACGCACTCCATCTTGAATTACGGTCAACTCACGAGAGAAAGGTAGATCGTATGGAGAAATTGGTTGCAGAATGAGGTTGAAGTCCCTTAACAATTGCGCATTAACAATAAGTCGATACAAAGATCGATTCATGAGCTTATGTTTCGCTATCTCACCGATAATGATTTGTGAACGAAATGCGAAGCGGCTCGTCGTCTAAGAGGTCAGGGGATGAAGTAAATCTGATAAATTACTTTTGGAGGCGTTCAAAATATTATTTTTACGAATCAATCGCTAACCTCTTTCTTCTCATTTTCTCAACTCTTTCATTGTTGTAGTGCACAGGGACCATGAACGGTCTTTCTTCTGAATTGAATATGATGATTACCAAGTTTGAATTACAGCATGTTTCAAGCTAAAGAAGGAATCAACGCACCGTAGAAAACGTCGCCGAGAAATAAAGCTAAAATGAAAACATTAGAATTTTGTTTTTCAACTCATTTGAATTCAATTGATGCTAGTTCTCGACGTAAAATCGAACAGATTTATCAACACTGATTCAGAGTGAACTAATTCACTAAAATTCTCAGAGGACCGACCTGCGCCCGTGAGAAGGAGTTTGCCGGTGATTTTCGCTGCACTCTTGATCATTGAAATTTGAAATGAGCGACTTTTCGACGATATAAGAAGATTCTCGATTGCTCGTCTCTAAGCCTGCCACGTGTCGTAAATATAGTCGAATAGTTAGGCATTCCCGGTGGCACTTCTTCAAAAGAGGACCAGCAGGTCTTTGGCCAGTCTGTAGCCATAAAGGTAGCAGCTGTGAATGCTAGAGAAATTGACTGTGAGAATCATGACCACTGGGTATTCTACCCTATCCTACATTAGTTTTGAGCTTAGAGTGATTCAAATAATTATAGCTGAATTTTCCGATTTGAGCATCTATCCTCCCAGAGTAACGAATCTCTATCTCAACAATCTAAACAGCCGATGCCAAAAGAAATGTAAACAGCGTACACGCTAGAGCCGAGAACTACTAAAGCATTGCACTCCTCAACCCTTTGCACTTGTCAGTTCGAGCAACTGAAGGAATATTACAGCTATCGGCATGGTTACAGTAAGGGAAACTCCATTTGTCGGTGAGCCATCGTAGTTTCTCTTCATCAAGTGAAGTCTCCAGAGAACCCGTATGAAGTTGCACACTGGACGATCAGAGAGAATACCATTGCCAATTCATGGGTTTGGAAGGCGTTTGCTTCACACTTCAATGCGCATGAAATTTAAGTGGGAAGTTGTGTACAGCTTGATTGGTTTCTTCGTTTTCGTATTTATTGTTCGTGCATCACGCAAATTGGGAGATTTCAAGAAGCAATTGGTGAGTAGTTTAATCCTTTCAGTCTCGACAACAACACAGACGATCTCGGTCAATTTCAGCATGACGTCTTTCTTATCCTCTTCTTTGCTTTGTTCACTGACCTTGTCGAATTTCGCCTGCGCTTATTGCTTATTTTCGATCTCCAGTACAAAGGAGAGTTGTATGGACAATGGAAGTACATTCCTACCACTGTTACGGTAAGAGCTCAACTTGTAAATTTCCGGGGCAATTGTTGTTTCAGGCATGCACCATTGCAACCTACCTATTCTATGCACACTTTTTGATAACTTATGTTGAAGCGGTTGGTCGATAGACTTGCAGTAGTGTGCATCAGTCAAATTCAGATCGTCTCTATCCATCGTTTCATAGCGCGCATCTTGGGCAAGCATCTTTCGATACTATTCATTTACATCTGCGTAGGAATAGTGTTTGCAATTAAGGTAAGCTCAATTTGCTAACGATTGATATCGATTAAATCTCATAGGCACTTTTCCTCGTGACCACAATCATGTACGGTACGCCGGTGCCCAAGTCTATTTATTGCACTCGAACATACGAGATTAGGACATGGTTTTGGGTGAGTGCAATTTAATCTATTGAAGACAAATGCTGAATACAGGTTAGCATCGTGGTCTGGGCCGGGACAATTCTCATCGCTCCCATATTTTCGACGATCACGCTTGTCAAGAGTATCGTCAGAAAGCAATATGGTCGGAGCAATTTTCAACGAGCTTTCATTGTTTCCTACTTCAGATTCTGTGTCTGCATTCATTCTAGTGTCTTCTCTGGTTACGGCGATGTTTGTCACGAGCTATGTTGCTCTGAATGACGGCGGTGAGATATTATGAAGCAATTTCGCTGTTTATCTACGGAATATTTTCAAAAACTTCGTTTCAGCTGATAAACAAGGGATTTTCCGCTCAATTCTCTGGCTCACAGGAACATTCCAAAACTATCGCTTCCTCCTACTGTGCGGTTTTGCTGCGGTGATCGTTAGTGATATTCGAGGTACTTTTTATCCATTTCTTAACAATCTGCTTGATCTAAAACACCTATGTGTAGTAGTACTGTGGATCAAGAAGGTCATTTCTAAATTTGAGAATGCGATTACAGGAGCCGTCCTTGCCACTGTCAAGAAAGAGAAAAGCAAACTATTCGGAGGTTCGGGAACTCCATCAGATTTGGAAGATGAAGCGCTGGATACTCTGAAGTCGGAAAAGAAAGACAACTTCCACTATGAACTGACTCAAATATGACTCGTTCATCACGAAACTGTTCCTCAGCCGATAAAAGTTTTATAAAATCATAAAAGAAAAGTCCCTCATCCAAGAATCCAAGGATTCTCTCCAAGCAATCCCCTCACTGCCCAATCTAAACAGTTCTACGTAGGCAAACGCAAACGATCAAATCTTGTCTCTCGAATCGTCTGCTATGCAAGAGAGAGAGCGTGAGTTGGAGAGAGGCTGGGACTCGCTCAACGTAAACTCCACAGGCAAGGACTACTTGCACATTGTTGGGAGCTCCCTAACTTGCAGTTCAACCGATTACTGTAGCCATAATAACTTGGCGACTGAACAAGAAAAAATCTCTGGTGTATCTCTTCATTGATCAATACCAACTTCAAGTTCGGGGAATCTTAACTAAATTGGATGTTATCTGATGATCACATTTTATTCTCAGTATTTTTAGCAAGCCTGTCTATGCAGTGGACGGGAAGAATGGAATAAACTCACTAGTGCTGATCCCGAAGACTCGTGCTAAGTGCAGTGTACTATCGCTTGCACTACTATGGCGTAGGTCAGTGAAAGGACAACACTGCGTACTTCGTTCGCACTTTCCCACTTGACTTGTCCTTCTCTTAGCGAAATCTCCCCGCACAGAAGCCCTGACTCCGAATAATCCAAACAACGTTGGATTGGATCTCGGGGCTAGCATAAACTGCGATCAGAAAGTATAAAAAGGGCAGAGATCGAGGGCTCGGCCACTCTTCTTTCTTCTTTACCTCTACGTCACTTCCCGACTGGCTACGGTAGACATCTGAGATGGACTACTACACGGAAATCGGTAGGGATTTCTTCTTCTCATTCCACTCGGACAGCTTGCACTTTTCTTGATCTAAGCAATTTTTGCGAATGGAAAATACAGAATTAATATTTGTTGCAGCCAGTCCTCTCCACTCCGCTCACTGGATTGTCAAGGCCGGCGATGTGACGAATGCATGGGTGAGAATCAACATTTCGATGCTATTCAGTTTCCTGCAACTCACCTACAAAAGAACTTGGTTTAAAAGCTACAGTGGCATTGCGTGGAAGTCTTAGTGAGGGAGTCCCAGAGTCAGGAAATGGTGCGTGACACTGTTGACATCACATTTAGGAAGATACTGTGAGCAAAGTATCAAATTTCCACCGCTTCCACTGCATTGTTGATTCCCCATCTCTCTTTTCTCTCACTCGCTTCAAATTCACTTCTACTGGTTGGAAATTATTTCCATTTCAGCTCAATGCCGTCTTCAGTTCGCTCGGTTACGCGATGTTCGGGCTCATCGTTTATGCTTGCTGCAAGAAGGGCGTCTTCTGGAGACACTTTGTGAGTTGAATTTCAACGATAATTAATTAATTAATGATATAATTAAAGCACGACATCTTCCTCCTCCTCTCCTTCGCCTTTGTCACTGACGTGGTTGAACTTCGATCGCATCTCTTACTCGTCTTTGATCATCAGCACAAGGGATTCAGCTACGGGCCGGATTGGGAGTACTACGGACAGTTATTCACGCCCACAACGACTATGGTGAGGCGAATAATCTTTGGCTACTAGGATCCTTTCCATCTCTAATTTTACGTACCAGACTAACCTTTCGTATCTCAGGATCATCAATGAAATGGTCGAGTTAAGTTCTGATCGAATATAACTTTCAGTCATGCACAATCGCCATTTACCTCTCCCTGCTGCATTTTCTGCTATCGTACGTTGAGGCGGTGAGCGAATTTTGATCGAAACTTCCCGAAAGATAAACTGTTTCAGGCTGTTTCCATCCATCGATTTGTCGTTCACTTTCTCGGAAAGGATTTATCGATCAAATACATGTACTTTGGATTGTTCATCATCTTCGGCGTTGAAGTAAGACCAAAAGTACTGGTCCTTTCGAACAATAGCGTTTCTAAGGCATCATTGGTCATCGCACACATTATGTCGGGAATCACTGGCACTTCGCTACTCATATGCACGAAGTTCTACGCCCATAAATTCGTTCTCTTTGTGAGTATTCAGATTCAATCTTTCATGCTGAAATGGCTACGTTTAGATGAATGTCTTTGTTTGGATGGGATCTCTTCTGATCGCTCCAATCCTTTCGATTTTGGTGCTGATCAAAGGAGTAGTGAGGAAACAGCGAGGTTTTCACTTCATCAGTATATTCTTTTCAACAATTATTTTTAGACTCTGGAGTTTCGGTGTTTATTCTAATTTCCTCCTTGACAATCGCTATTCTGATGGTCAGTACGATTATCGATGCCTACGCAGGTACATCGTTGATTTTTTTCTAATTTCATGTGTATTTTTGTACTTCAAATTCATGAGCTCTACTTTCAGACAGCTTCCGTCAATCGCCCAAATGGATGGAGACTTTCCTTAGCATCGTAATTGTCACTTCCCATGTTATCCAAGACTTCCGTTTTCCATTGCTGTGTCTGCTGGCCTTCTTGACTGTTGACGATCTTAATGGTAGCGTTATTTCTTTGCATCCTCACCACGCAATAATATAAATAATCAAGTCCTTTCCACCGAGCGAAAAGTGTTGCTTGCAGATGCCGTCTTCTCTACTGTCTCCAGCGCAGTCTGCAGAATGGCTGGTATCCAGAGAACTCCATCAACGATATCGAACGAAGTGTTTATGGAAGTTGGAGAGTCGACTGTAGAGAAAGCTGCCCTCAATAATGTGTTGATTATCTGAAACTAAATTTCCAATTGTTATGTATTAAGGCATTATGTGATGATATTTGCGTTATTGTTTCTTGCTGATTTACCGCGTATGATAAATGATCAATGTATTGCATCATTTCCGGAAATCGACAGGAAGGGAGGTGTGGCTGTCAAATAGAAAGTAATTGAGACCCGTTGGTAATATTCCTGTAGAAATAAAATATATTCGAAATAATATAATAGGCGTTAGTCATAGAAGTTTATAGATGAGTTTTTAGATCCATTGATTACGTTGCCTATGTAAACTGGGCCAACGACTGATTCCTATATAACTAGTGCTCTTCTACTACTGTCACTGTGTACTACTTTTCGGCTGATACTCAGTTATGCCTGGTGTCATAGGTTTGCTTGCTAGTTTTGTCGTGGAATGCACAAATGCCTCAGATTATCGGGATGGAGCTTATTGGAGAATCTATCCTGAAGGCATTACCGATGCTTGGGTGAGGTTTTAGGCTCTTGATTTTATGAATGGGTCGACATTCAGATCAACATTATCTTTAGTCTTGTCGGGTATGTTCTATTCGGTGTCATTATTCATTCGACAATCAAGAGAGGAATCTTCTGGAATTATATGGTGCAAATTGTGATGTCACGTCAGGAAAAATGATTTTTTAGCATAATGTTCTGTTAATTCTTACGTATGCACTCGCCATGGATCTATTGGAACTCAGAATGAACTTTCTCATCGTTTCCGATCTTCAGTACAGAGGAGATTTAGCTCTTCGGCCACAAGCAAGATATGTCCCAACGTCTATTGAAGTATGGAACAGCTTATCAGTTAATCGAGCCATCTCATTTGTTCAGTCCTGCACCCTCGCGAGATTCGCTGTCTTTGCCCAGTTTCTCATAACTTACGTGGAGGCAGTAAACTAATTCACTTCGAAGCAACAAAATGCAGAAATATTGCAGTTCGTTTCTATTCACCGTTGTATGCAGTGTCTCTGCGGGAAAACTATTTCTGTCTCGTTCCTGTATGCTGGTCTCGGTTTAGTGTTTCTAGGAAAGGTGAGCAAATACAAGATTCAATGATGCATCACTACTTTCCGTCCAGATCGCAATAATCGTTGTGACGTTTGCATATGGCTGGCCGAGTATAACGCCTGTTGACCACATTTGCACAAAAGCGTACATGTTTGACCTGCCTATTCTGGTGATTGTTTAGTGTCTCGGGATCTTTTCGCAGGTTTTGTTTCAGTTTGGCGTGTTCGGCTGGGCAGCAACGGTTGTGATCGCTCCGCTTCTTGCTTTGATAATGGTAATCAGAGGAATCGTGAAGAGACAACACGGTATGAAACGGGATAGTTGGGAAACGAAGGTTCTCGAATCAGCTCCGAGCTTTCAGATAATGGAATATCTGCCTTCATTCTATCATCGTCACTCTGCGTGTTTATGCTCGTTCTCAGCTTTTACTTGAAGGAGTACTCTGAATGGAGTATTTTAATTTGCCAAATTCCATCTTCAATTCACTTTTCAGTGGCTAGGAGAACTCAAGATCTCGAAATGAGCTGGTACGCTCCCGTAAATGTAGTGTTCATGGCAGCTCGGATCATTCATGATTTTAAACTGCTCATTCTCTGTCTACTTGCAACCGTTATCGTATCCGATATAAGAGGTATGATTTGAGAATTGGATAAGAAAACTGGAAAGTGGTCTTTCAGATGCCGTCTTCTGCAATGTTTCCCATGCTGCACGCAGGCTGTTGAGACGCGATGAAACACAGTCATCAATCAATAATGAGGTGTCTTTGGAAGCAATCAAGAGAGATGCGGAGACAAGACCGAGCAACCATAATGATGTACTACTTCTTTAATTCCTGGATCCGATATTTGTAAAATAATATTATTATAATAAAAAATTTCAATTTTAGAATATATTAATCGTTGCTATTCATGCCAACTCAGTGTTCACTTCTTATCTTTTTTTAAAACTCATTACGTTGTCGATAAATGAGTCATTGAGTTCATCTAATGAAACGTCAGCGTAGAATTGTATACATTTCCCAACAGTTATTTTATCATCTTCTCTGTATCACACGGACTCTTACCTTGTCAAATCAGAGATAGTGTGTGGACAACCTGCTTTCCTCCTTACCTTTTCTTAGCCTAACCTCTACCACATTCTTTCCACTCTTGTCGCTTGCTGTTTCATTCAATTGTAGCCTTAACTATTCTCATTTCAAGTAATTACTCCTGACTGATGATGAGGGTAAACCTCGAAACGTCTCTCGATAAATAAGATCATCCTTCAACCCCGTTCACCATTCGGCCACA
>LS517136.1:173858-239391 GCA_900490845.1 Pristionchus japonicus | reverse complement strand
TTTCTTAGCCTAACCTCTACCACATTCTTTCCACTCTTGTCGCTTGCTGTTTCATTCAATTGTAGCCTTAACTATTCTCATTTCAAGTAATTACTCCTGACTGATGATGAGGGTAAACCTCGAAACGTCTCTCGATAAATAAGATCATCCTTCAACCCCGTTCACCATTCGGCCACACCAAGAAATCCCAATGTATTATACTCGCAGTTACTGATGATCTCCTACTCCGACCGTATGTTTCATCGTTCGACATACTCTCTAATTCCCTTTCCAGTAATGAGTAAAGATGTGTCTTGGTGGGTGATTTGGCCTAATTTGATCGTCCAAGCATGGGTAAGTTATCCTCATTTTCGAAAGTTTATCAGTGTAATTACAGATCAATCTCGTCTTGTCCATCCTCGGTCCATCCGTCCATCCTCCATCCTCGATGCATTCGAAGGGAATTCTGCGAACGTACCAGGTATTGACTTCATTCTTCAGTAACAAATTCGCAATTTTCAAGCATAACGTGGTTCTGATCCTCCTGTTTGCCTTCGTCACCGACCTTCTGGAGACTCGTATGAATCTTACAATTGTTACGGATTTGCAGTTCAAGGGTGAGGAGAAATGGGGAAGGCGGTTCGTTCCGGCTTCGATTGCCGTGAGTTACTCGCTGTGTTGACGCTAAGCAATCGATATATTTTCAGTCATGTACTCTTGCTAATGTCTTCTTCATGTCGCATTTCTTAATCACTTATGCTGAAATGGTGAGCGCGCCATTTAGCTTTCCAAATTACCCTTTTGCAGGCTGTATCCATCCACATGTTTATAGTGGAAGTATGTCGAAAAGCAGTGCCAGTCAAGTTTATTTATTACGGACTTGGCTCGGTTTTCTTCGTGAAGGTATCGATTGATCCAATGAGCTGTAGACACATTCCACACTCCAGGCGATCATCGTTGTCGTTTCTTTCGCAAGAGGAGATGTGTCTCATGCAATGATTTACTGCACAATGTCCTATGCCGTAGATTTCGAGCTTTTAGTAAGTCCCGTTTTTGCGATCTACTAACACACGCCAAAACACGCCCGCGCAGGTTAGCGTTCTGGTCTGGATGGTCGTAATTTTCATTGCCCCAGTGTTATCTCTGATTCAAATTTCGAAGGCACTATTCAACAGGGAGAAAGGTGAGCTTTCAGAAGGAAAATCAGCAACCGAGTGCATAATATTTCAGTGTCTGACATTGCGATATTCATCTTCTTCTCTTCGCTATCGATGATGGCACTCGTGGGCAGCTTCATTGCACGGCACTACTCAGTTAGAGGTATTTGCAAGGGTGGCCGGTTCGAATTCGAAGTCTTCGCCCACTCGAATACTTCGAAATGACGAAAGACCACTATCTGTACTTGGCACACTCTTTCACCTGTCCCCATGTTTCATTCACAAACTACACAATTTTCAACCGCATTCATGGAACATGGCCCGCAGTGGTTTGACAACGTCTCGGCGATCACGCTGTTCGTTGCTTTTGTCATCGATGACGTGAAGTTTGTCGTCCTCTGTCTGTTTGCGACCTTCGCTGTCACTGAGATCCGAGGTAATGTGATCGTTTCGAAAATATGTAATTTTAAACTGCAAAACTACCAATGATTATCGTCGAATTCGCATTTCAGAAGCAGTCTTTGCTACTGTCTGCCGCATTCTTCGCAAGATCCTCGGCCGCCCGGAACCGCCCTCGACGGTTGCCAATGAGGTCTTCTTGGAGGCGCTAGAGTCTAATGAGAAGAAGAGTGCCCCCTTGGTGGCGCGTGATGTGATGCTTCTTTAGGCTGATTCTAATTCGCTATTATATCTCGAAATGTTCAATAATGAAAAAATTGTGCTGGGCTTCGTTACCTTCTTCTCTACTATTGTTTTTTTTTTTGTTATAGTGGAATGGGCAGTAACTCAGTTTGGGAAACTATATTCATTAACAAGCAGAAGTCCGAAAATAAAACCGACAGTTGAGGATAAAGTGTTTCTGTGTTCGACTATACTCGAGTATAGTACGATCCTAAATGAGAATGCTAAAACATTTTAAATGTTTTCAATTGATGACTAAGCTCTACAAAGTAATCTATTCGGGAAGAACTTCAATGCAAACATCGCTGACGTACGCAAAGATAAACTCTCTGAAAGACTATTTAGCAGTGAGCTTTCCTGCTACTGTACACCATTCAAGCATTGTGTAATACGGAAGATGAGTACTCCTGAAACTGATGACGATTATTTTGTCCCAGGTAAATGATTTTTTAAAATTTACTAATAAATTATCCAGTAGATACAGACATGTATTCAAACGACATCTCCCACTGGATCATCCCTCCGGGATCCATGGCTGAGCACTGGGTGATATTTTATGTTTCTTCTCTGACTAAACTATCCATTCTCAGCTCAACCTGATGTGTAGTCTGATTGCATATCTGCTATTTGCCATAATTCTTCGTGCGTGTCATCAAAAGGGAGTTCTTCGAAAACTCATCGTAAAACTGCGCAAATAAGAGATACTCAAATCGACAGAATTCAGCACAGTGTCTTCCTAGTACTTATCGTGGCCTTTCTCGTGGACTTGATACAATTGCGCACGACGCTCTCTTTTCTGTTCGACCTTCAATACAAGGCTCACGGATCACCCGTTACCTACAGACGGATTCCTACATCCATACTCGTACGATTTCTAATATTCGTCGACTGTGAAATGAGGTTTTTCAGGCATGCACGCTATCGAACTACCTCTTCTACACCCAGTTTTTCATTAGTTACGTAGAAACGGTTACTTATGTCCCAAAAAAACTTTGTCAACTTCAACGTTTCAGTTTATCTCTATTAAGCGATTCGCTGTGCTGGTTTGTAGAAAGATGCTTGCCGTTTCGTTTATTTATAAAGGCTTCGCCATCGCAGTCTCCTTGAAGGTTTGATCTAAGATTTGTCATTCATTTGCCTGGCGAACTCAGTTGGTCTGCATGATTGCAACGATACTTTTCGGCACAGACCTGCAGGAGGGCATTTACTGTTCTAACGCGTACCTTATTGAATGGTTGTTTATCGTGAGTGAATTTCAATTCTAACCGATGCGTTTCATGTTATAAATATTGCAGTCAACTGCGCTTTTCTGGTCAATCACAACATTCATAGCGCCCGTTCTCTCTGCCATCACAATGTGTATAGGAGTTGTGAGAAGGGAGAGTGCTGCTGGGTTGCCACCCCATAAAGGTGAGCAATATGGTTAATACTCTTCAAACAAATTCGAATTTTAGATTCGGGAGTTGGCCTGTTCATATTATTGTCGTCGAGTGCAATGGCCATTTTGATGCCCAGTTTCGTGCTCAAGCAGATGGCTCAACAAGGTCTAATCCAAGTTCTGATTGTAGTATTTCGAAATTTCAGCTATAAGGTGGAGTGGAGGCGTTTCAACGTGGTATGGCCACGTTGCACATTCTATTTTTATTGTCGCGCGGATTATTCAAGATGTTCGATTCTTCTTCCTATGCACGCTGGCGGTGCTGATCGTTTCGGATATTAGACGTAAGCTCAGCAAATTTAAAAAAATCTAAGACAATCACTGGTCTTTCAGAGGCAGTATTCGCATATTTGTCGGAGATAGTTCGCAAGGTGTTGAGAGATGAAGAGACACAGCAATCAAACAAGAACGGTGTTTCAATGGAATCAATCGATTTGAAGAGATATGAGGCGCCGAATTCGAATCAAGAAGATGATATTCAAACTCTATGATTGATCTGTGTCTTCTTTCGCTATCAGCGAGGTACCACTTGATACTCGAGTTTCTTCAACTGCTTTTTTTTCGCCATTTGCAATAAATAATTATTGAACGTTTGCATCGAACTATCGCATACTACATCTGCATCCAAGCTATTGATAGCATTGAACGTTACACGTAAACACACCTCTTCCCTCGTGCTCCCAGTGTTCCACAGTTGCGTTGTCCTTGCTCTATTGGTACTACAGTGAACGGTTATGCTCGATTTTGCAGATACACATGAAGACTCGCGTAACAGAAGTTAGATTTTCATAAATAACGTTTTGTTTAGTGAACGTGAAATTATCATTTTGTCCTTTCCAGGGTTGCATTCGTTCTGGTTAATTGATAGCGAGACAATAACTGAAGCATGGGTACGCTTCTTGAGATCATTCAAATTCCGGCATTTATCTATTCAGGTGAACTTCGTGTTCAGTATGATTGGATATCTCGTATTCGGCGCCATTGTCGTATCTTCTCACATGAAAGGCGTTCTCTGGAATCATATTGTACGAGTATTTTCAACCTAATCATGATAAACATTCGGTACATTTCAGCATACGGTGTTTCTCAATCTCGGCTTTGCTCTGATCACGGATTTGATCGAGCTTCGCATGAACATCCTCATTATATTTAGTCTTCAATACAAACAACCTTATCCAGACTATCTATTTGTCCCTGTTTCGCCCGAAGTATTCCGTTTCTTTTGCCACTTCCAGCTTCGATTAGAAGAAATTTCGGATACTTTTTCAGTCTTGCACAATCGCGAATCTTCTCTATCAAGTTCAGTTTCTCTCAACATATGTTGAGGCCGTGAGCACTGCCTCAAGAAATTTTCATCATAAAGAGAACATTTAAGTTCGTATCTATTCACCGCTTCATCAACAGCATCTGTCGAAAATCGCTTTCCGTTTCGTTTGTTTATATATGTTTAGGAATCGTTTACTAAAGGTTTTCAAGATCGAAGAAGGGTAAATATTTGAAGTCACAATACCAGATCATAATGGTAATAGCAACGTTTGCGTCCGGCGAACTTCTTCGTGCAGATGTGTACTGTACTCGAGCCTATCGACTCGAAACGCAATTGTTGGTAAGTGACCCAACGTTAGCGATCGTTGAAGCCAGATAACGGTATTTACGAGACTTTTTGATTTCATTTTCTTTTTGAAATGTGACTTAAAATATGAAGGCATTGCTTGCATCGTCAATTGAGTCACTCCATGATTTTTTTTGGTACTTGTCTAGTTCTCCGGAAGACCGTTTCAGAATTTGCTCGTAGATTGCAGAATTACCCCAGGGGAGTAAGAAAGATAGGATATGAGGGTGAGAAATGTTAAATATGGTGTGGTGAGAGAGAAGAGGAAAACTCAATAATCATTCTTGCATTCTACAGGCATTCCTGTGAAGGTCTTCCCGAGAACTAGACAAGTGCCCACTTTTTTAGGTAGCCCGTTATATTTGGGTTGTGACAATTATTGTTGCGCCCGCGCTCACATCAATCATGATTATTAACGGATTCGTACGAAAACAACGCGGTAAAACTCTTCCTACACTTTTCCGTAAATTACATTATCTTCAGACTCGGGTGTGTCAACCTTCATTATCTGGTCCTCAATCACCATGGCACTGCTAGTCGTCAGTTACGCTGTAAAGGAAACTGATCCAATAGGTTGGTTGCTATTCTCATGATGTAGAATAATGGCGTCTTGCAGATCCTTTCAATTGGAATCCCACATGGTACGGCCCCACGGCACATGCCGTTTTCGCCGTTGCTCGATTCATACAGGACTTTCGCTTCATCATGCTCTGTCTATTGGCGATGCTCATAGTTACAGATATTCGAAGTGCGTTTTCAGCACCGGTTTTGAAATCAGAAATATTTTGCAGTTGCCGTGTTCTCCATAGTTTCTGATGTGGCACGCAAGATGTTGAGACGTGAGGAGAGATCTGCATCAAACCAGATCCCTCTTGAAAGAATCGAGTCCGCCGGAGTTGCGAAGCCAAGATCGATCCAACAAAGCGATGCCCTGCTACTATGATTGATTTCTGAATTCTTTCCCCACTTACAACTAGGTTCGAGTGTTGTCAACTGTTTTTGGCGCTATTAATAATAACTAATTATTGACCATTGACCATTATCTATCGCATGTTACGTGAGTATTCGCACAATCCTGCAATGAGTTGATCACAAGGTAAATTGTAAACACGCCCTCTTTCCTCGAGATCGCAGTGTTGCGTGCATTTGCAGTGTCCTTACTCTTCTAGTACTACAGTGAGCAGTGATGCTCAATCTCGAAAACATGGATGAAGATTCACGTAACACATGTGAGGTGTTCACAAAGGACGTTTTCCATTTTCAATATAGACATTTTTCAATTGTCAGGGTTATTCTCGTACTGGAAATTGTGGCCCGAGACAATAATTGAAGCATGGGTGAGTTTCTTGGGATCATTCGAATTCCGGAATAGATGCATCTCTTTAGGTTAATTTCGTGTTCAGTCTTATTGGATATCTTGTGTTCGCTCTTATCGCCGTTTCTTCTCATATGAAAGGCATATTCTGGAGTCATGTTGTACGTTTAGTGCCCTATGTTATTATTATTATTGTTGTTGTTATTGACATTGCAGCACACGGTGTTTCTCATTCTCGGATTTGCTTTTGTTATGGACTTGATCGAGTTTCGCATGAACATCCTCATATTGTTCCATCTTCAGTACAAGCACCCCAATCCGAACAATGAACTTATGCTAATCCCAGTTTCACCCGAAGTATTGCCCTTTTCACCATTAATCAATGCGATTTCAACTAATTTTCGATGCTTGTTTTCAGTCTTGCACGGTTGCGAATCTCCTCTTTCAAGTTCAGTTTCTCTTAACGTTTATCGAGGCCGTAAGTACTGCTCCAACTAGTCTAGGACATTGAGAAAACACTCAAGTTCGTCTCTATACATCGTTTTATCAACAACATCTGTCGAAAAGCTCTTTCCGTTTCATTCGTTTACATATGTTTAGGAATCGTTTTCGTCATCAAGGTAACAACTATCGATACATTTGGGGGCAAAGTAGTCACCATTTCAGATCTTACTGGTAATAGGAACATTTGCGTTTGGCGAATTCCTTGGGCGTGATCCGGCGGTGTATTGTACCAAAGCCTATGTTCTTAAAACACCAATGCTGGTAATTGTTCACAAATAGAAATTCACCGTATAATATGACTAGATTGCTAGTTTCGGACAGACTAACTTAAAAGACACTTTTTGAGAAAGTGAAAAGTTTTGTTCATAACGTTGGCAAAGTGGAAAAAATCGATCCGGTCTGGTGTGCAGGTAGTACTCACCGAGTGTAGCCCACCTACAACGTTTGGAACCACCTGGCTCACTCTTCGCCGAGCGGCGATGTAGGTTTCAGTGAAACATAACCCAACCGACTTTGCGATTTCGCAATAGTTTCAAACCAGCATGGGTGCATAAAATTCGCAAAATTCATGTGAACATTCACTCCAAGTTCTATCCCGATTGCTATCAAATTCAACGAGAAAAATAACTTTTTCTCCTATTTAATATTACAGCTCGTTGGGGAGTTATGATAACTCGCTTTTTTATTTCATGAATCAAAAGATAAACTATCATTCTTGCTCCCATTTCAAAATGAACGAAATTTAAAAATACGTATTTAGCCAATTTTAGCATAGAACGCAAACAATTTCAAATAAAGTCAGTTCGTGATAGGCAAAAGTACCGTGTTAAAAATTGTTCACAGGCCACAGCTCAACAACGCAATGTATTTTGAGCTTTCCTTTTTTACTGTCATTGACTGTAAGAGTCAACGATTCTAATGTGCATATTGAAAGTATTTTTGCTTGTACTGTGTACTTTTAAAATGTCAGTTCTCGATAGTTTGGAAATTTCTGGAAGGCGCCCGCCTTGAGGGAAATGGTACTTTTACTTATCACGAACTGACTTTATTTGAAATTATTTGCGTTCTTTGCTAAAATTGGCTAAATACGTATTTTTTAATTTCGTTCATTTTGAAATGGGAGCAAGAATGATAGTTTATCTTTTGATTCATGAAATAAAAAAGCGAGTTATCATAACTCCCCAACGAGCTGTAATATTAAATAGGAGAAAAAGTTATTTTTCTCGTTGAATTTGATAGCAATCGGGATTTAACTTGGAGTGAATGTTCACCTGAATTTTGCGCATTTTATGCACCCATGCTGGTTTGAAACTATTGCGAAATCGCAAAGTCGGTTGGGTTATGTTTCACTGAAACATACATCGCCGCTCATCGAAAAGTGACCCAGGTGGTTCCAAACGTTGTAGGTGGGCTACACTCGGTGAGTACTACCTGCACACCAGTTTTGGACCGGATCGATTTTTTCCACTTTGCCAAGGTTATTTTCACTTTGTCAAAAAGTGTCTTTTAATTATTATTTTAATTCTCGGGACAAGAACGATGTCTTAAAATTATAGAAAAAACAACTTTTTTTAGTTTGCTCGTTATGTGTGGCTCTTTGCAATTATCATAGCGCCCACTCTCACATCGATTATGATTGTCAACAGTCGCATACGTAGGGGCCGCAACGTAGATTTCATACTTCTCACAATGGTGCCCCAAGTGGAATCAATGTGTCCGCCATGATCCCAGTATCATTATACTTTTTACCGTTTGTAAAAATCTTGTCTCTGAAGCGCGCTAGAGCCCAAAACGTGCGCGCGCAACGCACGCTCTTTGATGGGAGAGGGGCGAGACGAGAGAGAAAGGGGGCGGAGCCTATCTCTCGCTCCCTCTCCCTCCTCTCCCCTCTCCTCCCTTCCCTTCCCTCGCGTGTCTCGTATGCAAATTGACCCAGAGCGGGCTCAAATCGCTATGAAATCGAATGTGGATGTTATTCTGTGTACTTTACGCTCTTCGGGATGGTAGTTATCAAATTTATCAATTTGGACTGTTTCCCAGTCACCAACCACAAGCAATAATAGATACAATAGAGTGAATATTGCGTCGACTACAGTATCCCTATCTGTCTGACGTCGTATCTACCGTATCCAACGCGTCGATTACAGTATCCCTGTCTGTCTGACGGCATATCTACCGCATCGAACGCTTCGATTACAGTATCCCTGTCCGTCTGACGGCATATCTACCGTATCCAACGCGTCGATTACAGTATCCCTGTCTGTCTGACGGCATATCTACCGCATCGAACGCTTCGACTACAGTACCCCTGTCCGTCTGACGGCATATCTACCGTATCCAACGCGTCGATTACAGTATCCCTGTCTGTCTGACGGCATATCTACCGCATCGAACGCTTCGACTACAGTATCCCTATCTGTCTGACGTCGTATCTACCGTATCCAACGCGTCGATTACAGTATCCCTGTCTGTCAGACGGCGTATCTACCATACCCAAAGCTTCCCAACTCAACGAACTACAACGGATTTGGATAATAATCGAGTGAAATAAGTGAACTGAGCGGAACCTTGAGAAATGAGAAAGGCAACGTCATTCGTCGAGAGAAATTAGAATGTGAATGCTATTCCCGAGCAACAAAAGATGAAATTATATTAGAATGTAAGGTAGAACGCGATCAAAGGAAATAAAGATGATAACAATAAATGAGTGATCGAAACAGCTCTGCTCCAACCTCGTGCCGACGTCAATCAAGTTCCAAATTATAATGATAGCATGGAATGGAAACTAATCAATTGAGCTGTTCGACTATAAAGGCTAGTTTCTGTATTATGATTTGCACAACAACAACAGTCATAATATAAATATCTTTATCAACATAAAATGCACACCTTGATCGAATTGAATGCCGCATAACTTGAGTGCGTCCACGGCCGACCACGCCGTCGCTCATCTTCGAGGACTGGAAATGCATATTTAGCCTCAATTGATTCAATAGCTATAGAAACGCGGTGAACACGCCAAAAAGTGTAAGCAGAACGATCGCCTGAACGAAACAACGAGCAATACTGAAGCGCAAACAACATGCGCTTCTAACCTTCCCGAGAATACACAAAATATGGCAAACTGACGAGTCCTATCAACGGTTGATAACACAGAATATACTGCCCTAGTAGACAGATATAAAATTTGAATACAAATGATTCGAAAAACAACAACAAAGCACTCGAAGCGGTGTTAACGTCAATCGGCGTCAAATAACATGACGCGAATAATCCGTTCCGCGAGAGTAAATGTGATGGCTACTTCAAGTTAAATGATTTATTTTGACCGATATTTTTAAAAGAGAAGCACAACTCGGAGAATATATATTTTTCCGTTTTCCCTTCATGGAAACAATCAAATAAACATACTCAACCGAAAATCGAGTGGCGACTGCATGTCGAATGTCGAGAAAGGCATAAACCCATTCTCGCTCTTTGGTTTCATTTAAATTAAACCTAATTAATAAAGAGCTGGAACGCGTCGCCACTCGGATATCGAAAGAGCATCCCATTAGCTATCGATTCGGCTCTAGAACGTCGAAATTCATCAAGTATTCGTCTTGTGCTTGCCAAATGTCTCGTTTTTTGGCGAAATCGTGTCCACAGAAAGTGGGCGGAGCTTGCGGCGCCTACGTATACGAAAGCAGCGCGGTAAAAATGTTCATAAACTTTGCTGAAAAAGGAAAACTTTCAGGTTCGGGTGTATCGGCCTTCATTCTGTCTTCTTCTCTCGCCATGGCAGCACTGGTCATTAGTTATGCTGTTAAGGAAACTGCTCAAACGGGTAATATTAGAAGTAAATCGATTCGATAATGATAGGCGATGCCATGCTTCAGATCATAATCCGTGGGATCCCAAAGGGGACAGCTCCGCAGCCCATGCAGTCTTCGCAGTTGCTCGCTTTGCCCAGGACATTCGCTTCTTTCTTCTCTGTTTATTGGCGATCTTCATCGTTACAAATATTCGAAGTGCGATTCTAGATTCGGAGTTGAAATCAGAATTGACTTCCAGATGCTGTGTTTTCCACAGTTTCTCATGCAGTTCGCAAGATGTTGGGTCGACGTGAAACGGAGTCAGAGATCGAGAGCGAGATGTCTTTGAAAGCAATCGATTCTACCGAAGCTAAGGAGTAATGGACATGTTATGCCCTGCTTCATTTTATTGACAAGCGCATTATTCTACATCCAATAACCTAAATACTACAATACTCGACTGGTGCGATCAATAAATGCATGTATATTTTTTCATGTCTTCACATTTTTCGTCTTGAACAACCCATTTCTCTATCTCAAGAGTAGCTGAGAATCACTCAACCAACTACTAAAAATGACTCTAAAAGTGTAATCGAAACTACAGTGTTCAAAGTGACTCATCGGCGTAGTGTTTATACGCAACCCTAACAATGGTTTATTGCATCTACTCTCTCCATACCTTGTACTCTCGCTCTGACAGTCTGCAGAGTACTTTCGAACAAGAGAGATTCAGAGATAGAAAGCTCGATTGGTTACGTCAGTAGATCTAAACTCTCGACGTGGTATATATCGGTTACAGTGAAGCGTCATCAAACACGAATTACTTCTGTTACTGATTTATCGATTGGATAGTTGACACAGTTACTGTATAGCACTACCATGGCCACCTATTCGGACAGTGAGAGTCTCTTTTTTGGCTCATATATTTTCTAGCCTTTTCAGTTTACGGCGAAGACGTCTCGAACTGGATGATAACGGACCGCATTATCGAGCAGGCAAAGGTAAATCTATCCTATTTTCGAAAAGAACTTTCAAATTTCAGCTCAACATCTTCGTCAGCTCGATTGGTTACTTTCTCTACGGCATCATCCTGTTCTCGATGATCAAGCACGGACTGACTCGGAAGTATCTGGTACTGTCCCGATTCACTTTCGAAATTAACGTTCATTTTGCAGCATACCGTCCTGCTCATTCTCAACTACGTTCTTCTCACTGATCTATTGGAGTTGCGGTGGAACGTCATCATCGTTACCGATCTGCAGTACAAGGGAGAAATGGGAATGCGATACATGCGATACGTTCCGGCGACGCTTGCTGTGTGTTTTGGCTATGAATTGGCTCGATAATGGAGCGGGGAGTGAAAGAGGAAGACCTGCCGCTCTGTGATTTGAAACGGAAGAGTGAGAGGGAGGGATTAACTGTTCCGGAAGAACAGACGTGTAAAACCATTCCGTACCGCTCTGATAATCTTCCCTCTCAACTCTACACAAGAATCACAGCTCATTACCAGAATTATATTTTGCAGTCATGCACGATCTCTAATTTCTTTTTCTATCTCCAGTTCCTTGTGACCTACATAGAATCGGTAAGCGATTCTCCCAAATGCATCCGCACTCTGAGCGTTTCAGATCGTTGCGATCTATCTTTGCATCACTCAACTCTGCCGCAAATCACTCTCCGTCCGCTTCGTGTATATTGGAGTTGGAGCAGTTACAGTCGCTAATGTATTCAATTGTCCCGATTTCCATTATTGATTTTCATCATATTCCGAACAAACTCTGCGTATTTTGAACAAAATTCAGGTCGCATTCGTCATTGCTACTTTACTGTTCGGAGAGCCTGACGGAGCTGGAATCTACTGCACTCGAGCGTACGTGCTCGACAAAGCGACGAAAGTGAGATGCGAAATTTCGATACGCCACAACAATCACAACCGCAGATCAGTACCCTGTTATGGATTCCAACCATACTATGTGCTCCAATTTTAACTTTCATGCTCATCTTCAAATCACTGTGTAACAAGCAAACAGGTGGGCTTAACAGTTTTCAAAGTAGATCGAACAACGAATATTTTCAGTTTCGAGAGTCGTTCTGTTCCTTTTCCTATCATCATCGGCTATGGCGTTTCTTGCCGCCAGCTATGTTTTGAGACATTTCGCAATGAGAGGTAAGTCCTGGTTTTTGTTCTTATGTGCCACCGAATTTGCAGCTGCGTACATGATTCGTCGCACGTGGATGGATGACTGGCCATGGTATACCTACGTATCTGAGATCTCGTTGCTGGTAGCGTTCTACGCCCACGATTTCAAGCTGTGCGTCCTTGGTCTTCTGGCTGTACTCGTCGTAACAGATATCAGAGGTAGGTTGAAGTCATTCGTGCATTACTCAGATATGCAGAAACTCACTGTTGCATTGCAGTTGCCGTCATCTCAACTGTCTCCTCTATCGTTCGCAAAGTTCGCGGCCTCCCGGAACTAAGCTCGACTGTAACAAACGAAGTCTTCCTCGTCACACTTGAATCCAAAGAGAAGGAGCCTATCCGAGATCAGGATTCTGGTGTTTTGCTGCTGTAATCTGACCTTGATGTCATATCGATGGTTGTCTTTTGACTTTTTAAAATGCATGAACAACTCATTGTCGATAAAAATTGTGTTTCCTACACTACCAGATATAAATCAAAGTAATTGAAAGGATGCAAATGTTTGTTCGCGAAAATTCTAGGAAATGAGTTATGTATGAACAATATTGAACAGTATTCAAAGTGAATCATCAGCACAGCGCTTGTTTACAATTAGTACGATGCTCAACTGCATACATTCCTCTTCTCTCTCTATCCCTTGCACTCTACGCCGTTTCATAGAGTAGAAAGCGGCTAGATTCGAGAGAGTCCGTTGGCCTATATAATTTCTCGACGAAGTATATCTGCCCGAGTGCCTCGTCATCACTCATTCGGACACTGCAATCAATTTTGTGCAATGGGCAGATATCCAGACTGTTTGTTCCTTTTTCTCAGGACTTTTTAATGATAATATAATTCTTAGATTATCGCGATGAGTCTTCCCATTGGAAGATTTCGGACTGGGAAATAAGCCAGGCGCGGGTAAGCTTTAGCAATATTTGAGATGAACAAGGAACCATTTCAGCTCAATGTAATCCTCAGCTCTCTGGGCTACCTTGTATTCGGAGTCATGTTCTACGCAATGAAGAAGCACGGGCTAGTGAAGGCATATGCAGTTTCGTTTCGATATTTGTGCTTTTATGATAGTGATTTCCAGCATAACGTGTTGTTAGTACTTGGGTTCGTCTTCGCTACGGATCTTATTGAGTTCCGAATGAATGCGCTCATTCTGTTCGATCTACAATACAAGGGAGAGAAGTATGGACATTTGCGATACATTCCTACAACGATGACGGTATGGCTATTCAAGTAACAGAAATTCAATTATTTACTTCAGTCTTGCACTCTGACCAACCTGCTTTTCTACATACAATTTTTGGTTACATACGTGGAAGGAGTGAGCGATTCTTCCCAGCACATTAACATATTTTGAAACTTCAGTTCGTGGCGATACACCTATTCGTTACTCGAGTCTGTCGCAGAGCTCTTCCAGTCGTTTTTGTTTATATTTCATTGGCCGTAGTGTTCGTCGCAAAGGTAATCAATTAAGTTTCCGAAATAAATGCACATTTTTTATTAAGCCTTAATCAATCGTTATCGCACACAAAAGCGTCAAATAAGCATAACAGCTAATGACACAAACTATATTCAGGCCATTCTCTTTCTGGGTACTTTCATTGTTGGAGAGCGATCATCCGGGTCTGTATACTGCACGGCGCTCTATGTTATCAACAATGAGATGAGGGTAGGCCCAGAATTTCGTCATTCTTGTGATTTCTACAACTCTAAAATGCAAAAATATCAACAATAATGCGCAGATCGCCCTAGTGATCTGGCTGCCTACGATACTCATTGCCCCCGTGTTAGCCGGCATCTTGATAGTGAAGGCAATAATCACCAAGCAACGGGGTGAGCTTTTAGATTACTTAATGCATCTCATGATTATTATTTCAGTATACGGCGTCACGGTCTTCATATTTCTCTCTTCCATCACGATGGCTTTCCTAGCCGCCAGTTTTACACTTCGGCAGATTGCTTTGAGAGGTATGCGCGCGTTTTGCGGGTCGTAAGATTTAATTACAACTTCCCTCTTGCAGTTGCGTCTATGAACCGAACATACATGGGACGAGGCCAGGAATGGTACCTTGATGTTACTCAAGGTGTATTGATCGTGGCTTATTACATACACGACCTTAAGTTTCTGTTTCTAAATCTGCTCGCTATTCTCGTTTTGGCCGATATTAGAGGTACTTGGTGTTCCAATCTTGCATGATTGTTAAGAACGAGTATACCATGATAACTTCCGCATTGCAGCCGCCGTCATCTCAACTGTCTCTCCTCTTGTTCGCAAGATTCGCGGTCTGCCGGAACCAGCATCGAGTGTGAGCAATGAGGTCTTTCTTGAATCACTCCAGTCCAAGGAAAAGGAACCAATCTCTGAACCAGAATCTGGTGTTATGCTACTGTAGATCGATCGCCCGAATGTGAAGTTGTCGTTGCATTTTATTATATCGATGAATAAGTTGTTATACTAATAATAATAATAATATCAATTAATGATGCAATGTGTTCATCTAACAACCGCGCATTAACTGTTTATGTGCGATGAAGTATCGTTAATAAACAGTGCGTTCCCAAAGCGATAACATCCACAGGTACTGGCTCTTATGCTACTCAATCAAGATACTGATCTCGAGACTCAGGGAGGCAGCCTCTTTGATCATCTGTCTAATCGGTCTGGCAGAGTGAGAGACTGTGTGAGATTGGGAGGGTAGAGAGGGAGAACTGCCGTGCAGAGAGAGAGGCCAGGTCATGGCGCCTCACTGACATGTAGGGAGGGGAGAAGAGTGAGAGGTCACTCTCAAGCATTTGCTTATAATGGGCCGTGTGAGCTTGTTTGTTTGTCTCTGAATCGCTATTTCATCCTTGTGCTTCAATCGAAGACTCTATCACTGTTGTTCTGCCATCTAATTCTTCATCTGCTCTGTTTCATTCTTTTCCTTTCAGGAATGGTTCTCCCGCGGAATTTTACACCATCCGATGCGTCATGGGTCATCGTTGACTGGTTCCTGTATCAACCATGGGCGAGAGTCAATCAATCGACATCTTATCATCTCTATTTCATTTCCAGTTGAATGTCGTGTTCAGCTTGCTTGGTTACCTGCTTTTCGGGTTGATTGTCTATTCGTGCAAGCGAGAAGGAATATTTCGAAAACGATTGGTAAGTTTGCTAAGATGGTTCACAAAAACGAAAGACAGAACCAAAAGAAAACTGATTTATTAACCAAATTTCAGCATGACATCTTTCTCCTGCTCTCCTTCGCACTGATCATTGATCTATTCGAAACAAGCAAGCACGCCTACGTCATCCTCAAGTTGGGAGGTGGGCCATTCCTGCACGCTGGCGACGATAGTCGCAATAGATTGACGATGGATACCACGATGACGGTGAGACTTACAATGACAATTATTTATCCAGAGTGAGACTGGGAAGTGCAGAGATCTCGAAAATTCGCGGTCGAGGTCCACGAAGTTCACCTGAAGAGTCTCTAGTCTTTAGCAATCATATCTCTATAATGTGTGAAACACATTTGCGCTTCTGAGGAACTAAACAATTGCCGATGTTGTCCGCTGAGCTTTGTTTAGATTTATCACTCATTCATTCCAGAAGTGCACATTCGGAGTCTGGTCGTTCTACTTACATTTTATGATCACTTTTGTAGAGGCGGTGAGTCAATTAGCCGTCTTAGACGACACCACAATCTTTCTGATCCATTCCAGGCAGTTACAATTCGTCGGTTCATCGGTGAGAAGTCAGTTCGTGCTTCTTCTTTGTATATCAGTCTGGGAACCATTTTCGCGCTGCAGGTATTGTTTTTCCGATCTGTTTTGACAAACGAGCTTCATACTAAGCGCCATACTATGAAGAAATACGCAGTTTCCAGGGAGCAATTATCATTGGCTCACTGCTCTTCGGGATTCAGCAGGGAACAATGTTCCAATATGCACCTGTTTCGTGCTCTCGAATGTACTCGTTGCCTATCGTTGCACTGGTAAGTTCTCAGCACTTGTGGAGTTCTCCGGAGGACTGGTTGTGTTTCACGCATTCGAAAAATGAGAGGGTTGATGGGTGAAAAGGGTACTCTAATTCTTCCAAATGAGTTTCAGATCAGTCACGCCGCGACACTCTTCACAATCTTCGTCACTCCGATTCTCTCCACATTCCTACTCATTAAAGAGCTTGTTAGGAAGACCCCTGGTTCGTTTACTTGAGCATTAATCAGCTCCGAGATATCAAGTCGCACTATTTCAGGCTCTAGCGTAACTGCACTATTCCTACTCTCTTCCGTCTCACTCTCTGCGTTTTTGTTCAGCGCTGGCTTCGTTTTTCTGAACATGATCTTCGGCAATCCGCTCAGAAGTGGTATCTTTTTCGCCTATTTTTACAAGAATCTTCTTATGTTTCGTCTAAAAATATATCAAAACTTCAGCGGATATCATCGCCCACACCATCTTCATGATCCTCTTCTTCATCCAAGATTTCCGACTCTTTTTCCTCTGCCTAGCGTCGATGTTGATTGTCAGTGATATCAGAGGTGAGCCTAATTACTCGGTCTTATTAGGCAACCTTGCTCTGCTGGAACATTCATGATTTGGAAGTTTCATCGGCCCTTCTAATACTTTTCTATTTGATAATGATAAACTGATCGAACAGTTTCATGAATAGAGTGTGAAAAACAGCTTTTATCCAGCTATCAGCTAGCTGGTTCAAGACGTAAACAACTAGCTGGATAACATTCCACTATCCTCACTCCCTCATTTCGACTATTCAGCTAGTCGATAAGCGGTCGACTGGCTGCGTGACGAAGGACAAAATGAGATTGAATCGATCGACCACTCGAAACTCAATTTATTTTCCTTTGTCTCGACCCCTCAGCCCAATGGAATGAGGACGAGTGCGAATGATTCAGCTAGTCGGTGGATAAACAGCTAGTTGTTTACGAATAATTCCAGCTAGTCGATTTGCATTTGACCGAGTCTAATCGACTAGCTGGTTAGAAATGAAACGACTAGCTGTTTGTTTTTGACACTCTATTCATGAAGTTTACTTTCAGGCGCGGTATTCTCCACTGTCATGGATGCTTTTTCCACATCTGAAGGCCGGAAGAAAGTCAAGAGAGGAGCGCTACTCAATCCAGCAGAGATCGAAGAGAAGGAGAATGATATTCGGCTGGACGACGTTTTTCTCAAATACGATAGATCATGATCCGAAGAATATCATGAATGTGTTTCATTCTCATTTTGGTGTTCAACTGACTTTTCATGACTGGATAAAACTGACTGACTGGATAAAAAAAGCGAGTGCGGTTGTCTAAATTCGTTTTTTTCCACAGATAATTAGGGTTTTCTTATTACCGCGGAAGAAATATTGTGTAGGTTTCCAGAGAAGCCATGCTAACGGTGCCATCTATACTTCTCACGCAAATGAAACGATTGATATTACTTGACCTAGAGGCGTTTTCTGCAAATACATTAAACGGGGAGTGACAGGTAAAGCATAGTTTGACTAGATTTGGTGTAGCTCGCAACCGCAAGGTTCTGAACCCTTTATCCTACTGATTTGTTGAGTGAGGGTGTGTGTTGTTGATTGGGCCTCTGCTCTCCTTCGCATCTCTACTTCCACCCTCTACTTATTTCTATTTATCTCTACTTATCTCTAGTTATCACACAGCTGTTCCGTGGGCAATCACTCGCCACAATTCACTCTCAAGTCATCAATGTCACGGCAAGCAAGTCTCTACCGCAGAATTCTGCTCGCTTCGATAGGTATGCTCTATTGCTAGTGCACGAAGTAAAGACTACACTGTAAACCAATACTCGTTTGAATAAAATACTATTAACAATCTTGAATGTTTCACTGTCAGGAGCGGTATGGAAGATTGACCCACTCGACTATGACGCGGATGAAATAGAGAAGGAGAAGCGAAAAAGGTTCAGAAAAGGAACTATTTATTTCGATTTGAAGATCAACTTTCAGAATACTAGCAGCCTCTCTCGCGTCTTCAGGACTTCAATTGGAACTATCAGGTACGTAATTCACCGATTTTAAAATGGCTCGCAAAGACACGGTCTCAACAGAAGAATGTGGTTATATTTACCCCAATATTGAGGATGACAAAATGTCGGGATTAGTGTCTTTCCACTTTGTCGTTTTGCTTATTCCAATTGATATCCTATTCAGAACACGAATCGCCAATAGGAGGTGAAATAAACTACCCAAGCAAGGGCATGGATGGTTGTACCATGCTGAACTACAGCATTCCGCAAGATTGCCGAAGCTGGTACCCACTTTTGAAGTAAGTGATTCTGTGTCTGCCTTTCTCTAACATTTTCACTATGAGAAGGTTCGAGTTTCAATATAGCGAAATATCTAAATTGTCATTTCAGAGATTTCGAGTGCTTTGTGAACAGCGCTCGTGAAGAACCCGTGTATATTTCTTTTAACGCTCAGGACCGGTGAGTTTCTGGTTCATTAACATATGAAATATGTTTATTTTCTTTTATGTTTTAGAAACTTTGATCTCATTCTGACTCCGATTTCAAATGATGAACATACTTTCTCGCGCGATTTGGTTGTGATCGAGGATGGAATAACTCAAGACATCAAGCCCCACCATTTTCTCTACGAGGGATGCGTGAAAGGTCACTATGACAATGTTGAGAGAGCAATGCGATCCTTCTTCTTGTACATCCAACAAAGAGTGAGCTTTGCTTGCAGGTGACCCGAAATCTCAGGTGTTTGGTTCGCTCATCGATGGCATATTTGACGGTCATATTCATTTATCCGATGGAAACTCATATACGGTGATTATTTCTCAATTCTATTTTACAGATAACGCACAATGGGGAAATTCATTTTTGTAGGTGGAAAAGTGTACAAAGATTTTTAAAATAAGCACAATTCCTGAAGAAGTTCACTCTGTAATTTCCCGGGACAAGATGGTGAGAAAATTTGAAATAATAACTCATATTAAGAGACTGGATCGGTAAAAATCGAGTATCCTCCGGACATGTTCCTCTCGGAACGGAGCCAGCCAGCCCATACTCTAGCGTTAGGAGGAGAGTGCGGAGAGGAAGAGTGAGAGGAAGACCCTGCCGCTCTTCTCAACGCGGAATGAGAGGGAGAGGAAGAGTGAGAGGGAGAGGGATTAACTCTTCCGGAAGAGTGACGACTCTTCCGGAAGAGTAGATCTCAGTTCTTCGCTTTTAACGCGCTTTGAGATCAGTTTTTTGACGGAAATGAACAGAAATTGTATCCTGGAGACTCAATGAGTCCTCAGTTCACAATTTGAATACCGACTTGGTGATTTTAGCCACGCTATGCCGCTCAATTACTCTCAAATAAATGACAACGTTTTATGATGACAAAGCGCGAAAAAGCGACAGGAAATGACAAAATAATGATTTATCATGCTCCGAATAAGCATAGACATATAAAATGTCAGTTTTCGGATGTTTACACACAGTTTCAAAGACACTAAGATGGTGGTCAAACGTCTGCGGATCAGAATCTACGTGGAGACTTGTTTCTGATGCTTTAAATAGTGTTCCACTCAAGATATGACGTGAAAACAGGGTTTCCTAACCGTCCATTATGCTTTTGCACTATTTTGAATTCTACTCTTCCGGAAGAGTGCGTACTCTTCCGGAAGAGTAGACCGCGCTCTCTTACTCTTGAGGAAGGAATGAGCCATTCTCCCTCACTCTTCCCTCTTCCTCTCCGCACTCTAGTTAGGAGGGTCTTGTGCTCACATTGCACATAGTAGTCCTTGTGTGAAAAAATAATACCATTCTGCACAGTCCTCGGATGACTTGAAGTTTGAACTTGAGAGGGAAAAGGAAGATGAAGAGAGTCGAGAAGAAGAAAGAATGCAAAGATCAGAAGATGAGGAACTAAATGAGAGAATAGAAAGATTTGAGCAAGAAATGGAGAATAAAAGAAGGGAAGAAGAGGAGAATAAGAGAAAAGACGAAGAGGAAGAAGCAAATGAAAGTGAAGAAGAGAAAATGATGTACGAAGAAGCGGTTAGGGCCGTTCGATTGTGAGTTTACTAGATGACAGGGTTGACAATTCGAATTCGAAAACTTCGACCCTCTTCCTTTGTCCCCCTCTCTCTCTTTGGAATACTCCGAAGGAGAGATAGAGAGAGTAGAGTATGAAAAGTGTTCGAAGCCTTCGAATTCGAACTTGCAACGCTACTCGATGAAGGATCAAACACTTTGTTTTATTCAGGCTGGGCTTACGCAATTACTACGACAGTAAAAAATATAAATTGAGTTCGAAGAATAGGAAGGTGAAAACATGCACTCTTCATCTCAGGGTGAATCTTTATACTCTTACTGCACAGTCGTAAAAACTTGAGCTTACACACATATTTTTATTTACAGGTTGACCACAAAATGCACAAGCTCATAATGCATGGTGAAGGCCTGCATGATCCCCAGAGGTAGATTGGTGCTTTGAAATAGATTGGTTAGCGCTCAGTTAATTTTCTCAGAACCCGCGAAGAAATCGTGGGTATGCTCTACACGCTAGTCAGAGTCGTGAACGACATCTATGATCGAACAAAATTCTTCGGTACTGGAGGAGTTAAATTTGTCGTGAAACGGATTACGGTCAGAGAAATTTAAAAGTTTTTCACTGATATATATTTAAATTACAGATTGAAACGAGGGACGACCCTGAAGACCAAAGTGTGGTATGGTTTCACATATTTCAACATCAATGTGCGATTAATTTAATTTAATTTACAACATTTTGCAGAATGGACTCGAGGACCTTGAGGACTATCACATGCGGCACGGACAGAGGGATCATTCCGAATTCTGCCTGTCGTATGTGTTCACCTATAGATCGTTTGCTGGTAACCAACTTGGTTTCGCTGCGAGAGCGTCGCCATACTATGGTGAGTATTGAATCGAGTTATAAAACGTGCAACATTTCTTCATTCCAAAACACTCTCTTGTCTCCCTGAGAGACGTCTACTTTTTTTCAATATTTTTTTTAAAATTTCGATCACATAACAACACCAACTCTAGTTTAGTCATATCCTGGGTGAGAATGAGCTGGGTATTCAATACTAGGCTCTATCCTTCTCAACTTGATCTCCTTCTCTCTCTCTTGTTGGATATAAACTCAGTTAAACCCCATTCTGGCTTTCTAAAGGGAGTATGTGGAGCGTTTATGCCATTCAGCAGCTCTGGCAAATGGATCAACCGTTCCTTTAATACAGGACTGGTAACATTGCGTAAGAAAAATGGTACGTTGAACAGCTTTTCGTCATCGACATGTGCTAAACCAATAAAAAATTATCAACAATCAAGAAATATTCAGTCACCAAGAGATAGGGAAGTGGTTGTAGCGAACTGTTTTGAGGTGATCGCTTGTCGTCACGCTGGGTTCAATTGACGTTCGCCCACGAGCTCGGACACTCGCTAGGCGCAGAACATGATGTAATGACAACTCCTGAAGTAAGTTCTAACGGTTACGGTGCTTGTACAGTTCACCGGTAGAGTGTCTACCCGCCATCCACCACTACCACCAACCCTGCTTAGGTCAATACAAATTATAGAATGAGTGAAACATAACCACTCTTCCGGGGATCTCCACAAATTCCAGGCACTGGGAGGCTAAAAATAGTCAACTTCTTTTTCAAGTGAAAACTAAAGAATATGAAATCTCATTCAGAATGCTTTCCTCATGAATCCATGCTCCAGAGGGTCTCTGAATGTCGAGCACCCAAATATGACTAAGTTCAGCCCACAAAGAATCCTTGAGATGTCCGCTGTGTTGGATGCTCTCGAGAGGTATTTTCTTCTTCAAAAGCAATATTATGTCATCTTTGTATATTTCAGTTACGAGCAATACGATCCCGAAGGCAAACACGACTATGGACTCAAGCATAATTGTTTGCAATGTGAGCACATTTCACTTTGAATTGTTAGCGGAAAATTCTCTTTCAGAATGTCTATCAATAAATTCTCGTTCTTTCTCACTCAGCCCTCTCTCGTTCATTTACTCTACTGTTCTTTTCTATCATGTTGAATGTATTTTTATTGCCAATAATAAACGCTTCAAGCAAGCGAAATAATGGACGCATAATTGTTTTCAATCAACTCTGAAACGACATTTCGAAAAAGACAGAAGTCGTTTTCCACAACGTTTCCACTTTTGAGAAAGCATTATTTTTTAGTCTACAGGAGAAATGCCACGGGGTACGCATATCTTCAAATAAAAAATTCCCAGTGGCGATGATCGAAAAGGAATGCTCTCGGAAGACGCCAACTATCGGTTCTTCCCAGACAGGGGGTTCTTCGACTCATTCTCAACTCTGCAAGACCCCCAAATTGCAGCATGTCTCGGCAAGCTGCATCATTATTCGGCAGAGCTCTCCTGATGTCTTCAGGTCGGTCAAAATTCTAGTTATCATCGTCTACTATTTTCGATAAAGGGAGCTGACCAAACCGAAGAAAATAATTAAATTTCAGGAGTTACTCTCAGTGATAGTTTCCGTAAAACCGAATATCTGGACTACAACATCGGAAAAATTGAGAGACAACAGTTGAAAAGGTTAGCTTGCATGCTTGAATTTTGGTAAATATCACATTGCTTCAGGAGAACATCCACAGAGAACAACTCACTATCGGAGAGAACATTTCCTGGTATGTCTTCAAAGATATCGTAGGATTGATACGACAGAATTTCGAAATAACATTGAAGATTTAAAACATTATTTGTAGAGAACACTCCTAAAAAGCTTCCGTACCACTCTGAAACACTAGACTATGAAATTGAAAATGAAAAATCGCTCCGAATGGACAGGTTGGTCGATATAGTTCGAAACCTTTTTTTAAATCTTTCTTCAAACAGATGTGCCCATTCGTCTCGGAATATGAACGACGAACCACAGCGCATTCATTTTGAAAGTCACAGCCGGTTGGTTTAAAATATGTCTCTGTCTCTGGAACCACTGTATGAAACAGTTCAGAAACTTTAATCTCGTTCTACACCCAATTTCTGATGATGCGTCACCATTCTCTCAGCATTTAGTGATAATCGAAGATGGAAAGCCTGTTGAGATTAAACCAAGCAATTTCCTTTTCGAAGGATATGTGGAAGGTAACACTTCAAAGCATCAGTTTGATGCGAATAAAGACAATGTCCCGATTTGAGGCGATAAGCACTCAAGGGTTTATGGATCGATCTTTGATGGAGTCTTTGAGGGAAATATACACATGTCAGATGGAAGAACATATACGGTAGGCAACATTGATCTTAAACATCCCGAAACTCCAAAGATTGTAATGCGATTTCTTCATTTTCGGTATATCTCACATTCAGGTCGAGAAAACGTCTAAAACACGCAATGAAACTACAAGTTCGAGCAATCGACTTCGTCCCAGTCATTCTTCAATTACTTGTGACAAAGAAGTATTCACTTTTTGTAATATTTTTGGTATTCCCTTTTCCTTTAGTCATTCATATGACTGAGGGTAAAAAGAATACAACCTCCATGAAACTCAAAATACACAGGTTCAGTTGAAAGTTCTGGATAATATGGCTGAATACAAGGACTGGCTCAGAGTGGATTCAGGGTTGGTCGCTGTAATAACTATTTTTTGATTGATAATAACTTCGTTTGTGTTTAGCCAAATGAATAAATTTGGTGGGTAAATCTTCTTTTTTTTACAGAAAAGAAGCAGATAATTGCGAATTTTTACTGAATTTGCCTCCAAAACTTGAATGTCTGTCGAATACGCCAATAGTCAAGAAATGCACAATGCATCTTAAAGTTGGTGTTTCCTAATAACCCAATATGTTTGCACTTTCAGGCCGATCATATACTGTATCAAGAGATATTAAAAAGGGAAGGAAATAATGACCCAAGAAGGCGAGTAGTTAAATCTCGATCAAATGATTATTTTCCATCTCAGAACTAGAGAAGAAATTATCAGTATGTTCTACATTCATATGAGAGCTGTCAATTTCATTTACGAAAACGCGAGATTTGACGGGATGCCCGGCATCAGCTTTGCAGTGAAGCGAATATCGGTTTGTTCAAACCCCGCATTCTCTGAAATTTAAACTTTATGTGTTTTCTTGTTAAGATTTACACACGAGAAGACATGGTGGAGGATACACCAAGCGAGGTATGCATTTTTAATTTTTGGTTGCGTAAAATATTCATTGGAAATTTCAGGATTTCTTCGGTTTCTTGTCATTTCTGTTCAGTGATTATGAGAACTATCTCTTTAATCACAGTTGGAGAGATCATAATGGCTTTGGTCTATCGTATGCGTTCACATACCAAAAATTCGAAGGTCAAACGCTTGGCATTGCTATACGTGCAAACATAGGTGAGTCAAATTTCTCAATTTGAGTGACGGTTTTTCGATGCATACAGTAGCGCCGGAAAGTCACCGGACACTTTTTCAACCTTCTGTAACTTTTTAGTCAGAAGAGCAAAATTTCTGAGATTGCTAGGGATGTTAGCAAATCTATCTGGGCTTCAGACCATGTGAGTGGGATTTCGCAATAACCTCTCGTCTTGCATAGTGATGACGCAATCTCAATGCATACTTTTTCGAAAAATCATTATTCTTTGGTGGATTGTTTTCGAGTCACCAAACTTTTTGTACATAGAGACCAGCCCGAGGGCTACCTAGAAAAAAAGTTTCAAGTTACTACGACCATCATCCAAGGCTTTAGAAATTCAGCAAAATGAAACTCGAAAATTCACAACTCAGCCGCTAGCGGTGATAGAGCCTTGTTCTTAGGCTCAAAATGTTTCTAATAATGAGTGTTGATTACCCAGCGAGTATGGTCGCCTTAGCCCTTCATTTAGTTTTGGGAACCCGGAGAGTCACTATTTCACTTGACCCTATTTTGAGGTCTCACAGTTCTAAGGGCGATTTTTGAAAATTCATGGTTTCGGTGCAGGAGTGTTCTACTACTACTCAATTACCGATGCTCAACTTTTTAGATCATTTGGATAACTCTCCGACCTGTGCCGAATTGATTACGGAGGCATACTTTCCATAAAAATGCTCGCCTCTCCCATATTCGATTTTTTCAAAGATATCCGATCGAGCTCAAACTTCGTAAACCATACGCACATACTATCCTTATTAACAATGGGAAGTTTCAGAGCTTCAGCTCTGCTACATAGATTGCTATGAATATTAACTTGGGATAAATATGGGATAGGCGAGCATTTTTATGGAAAGTATGCCTCCGTAATCAATTCGGCACAGGTCGGAGAGTTATCCAAATGATCTAAAAAGCTGAGCATCGGAAATTGAGTAGTAGTAGAACACTCCTGCACCGAAACCATGAATTTTCAAAAATCACCCTTAGAACTGTGAGACCTCAAAATAGGGTCAAGTGAAATAGTGACTCTCCGGGTTCTCAAAACTAAATGAAAGGCTAAGGCGACCATACTCGCTGGGTAATCAACACTCATTATTAGAAACATTTTGAGCCTAAGAACAAGGAATTTTCGAGTTTCATTTTGCTGAATTTCTAAAGCCTTGGAGGATGGTCGTAGTAACTTGAAACTTTTTTTCTAGGTAGCCCTCGGGCTGGTCTCTATGTACAAAAAGTTTGGTGACTCGGAAACAATCCACCAAAGAATAATGATTTTTCGAAAAAGTATGCATTGAGATTGCGTCATCACTATGCAAGACGAGAGGTTATTGCGAAATCCCACTCACATGGTTTGAAGCCCAGATAGATTTGCTAACATCCCTAGCAATCTCAGAAATTTTGCTCTTCTGACTAAAAAGTTACAGAAGGTTGAAAAAGTGTCCGGTGACTTTCCGGCGCTAGTGTATGGAAGTAACCGAGCTCAATGCATTTTTTATATTTTTTTTATCTTTCGTTTTTTAACTCGCATATGATTTTTGAAAAAGTAATTTTTCTCCTTCAGGAAATCAAAATGGTATTTGCGGAGAATTCATGCCAGATTTAGGCATAACAAATAACACCGGAGTCATAACACTGCTCGGTTCAAGTATGTCAGGCCCTGCAGAAAAAGTTTTACGGAGATAGTAATTATCACTGTAGGAAATTTTAGGAGAAAAATTGCATTAATTTATCTTGAGAGTAACATTTCTCAAAAGTCAACTATTGTAGGTGGAAGATTACCTGTTCTTAAAAGTGTCATCGCGCTAGCACATGAAATCGGTCATTCACTCGGAGCGGATCACGATAAAGACGATGATCCTGAGGTTAACTTTTGATTATAATTTTTTCTGAATTCCTGTGAGTTCTAATTCTTAAATTTTATAATAGATATCAATTGATATTTTTTCGCTGATGGTAAAGGTACTGCCACGTCAAGCGATTTTACAGTCTTACGACAACGCTAGGTGGGACCCGCTGGCAAGGCCAGCTGTTAGCCGAACTACAATCTCCTGCTGTCCAATGCTTTCTTGGGGAGGATTTCCTTCCGCAACCGAAGTCCCTATCATTCACCCCCCCCCCCCCGGAGGGATAGACGGCTTGGTTTGCCTCGGCGGGGGATTGAACTCGGTACCCTTCGAATGGCCGGCGGCGCCTTACCCCACTCGACCAGTCCGTCTCACTTTTGCTCTTTTGCTTTGCTTTGCTGATGACTACCGAACAATGGTAAGCAGTAAGAATTTATATTTTCAGGGCCCGTTTATCATGAATTCGATAGTGCAAAGTGGGAAATTCAGCAATCAATCAATAGTGAAGATTGCAGCTGTTATCGACGACATTGAACGGTAATTCATTTTTTTTGTTGTATTTTCGTTGATATGCTGGATAAACCAGATAGAAAAGCATACTTGTGTGTGTTAAACAATAATTTTCAGATCTGAACCGTACCACCCCGCTAAAGCTGGCTCACCCGGCTACAAGAGAAACTGCCTACAATGTAAGTTCTTTCTTGATAAAACATTGATCGTTGTCATAAAACATTAAATTTTGTGATTCAATAAAATAATCCATATATTTTACAGGATGAGAAGAGCTCACATATGCTTCATCATACCCAAAACAATGGTATCACATCGTACACAAATCATGCAACTCGATTGGAGTCTGACTGTAGCACATCGCATGTTACGTTAATTTTACATTTGTTCATTTTCACTCCATTGTATCATTTAATGATCGATATTAATTCAATGATCGATAATAAATCGAATTGTTCATGATAAGACTATTACCATGTATCAAATACTCATTTGTATGCCTAAGCACAAGGCAAAAGGAATTTATTTTATTGTGAGAAAATTCTTTTGAATAATTTAAATCGAAAGCCGAAGAATCTAAACCAGAGGGTTCCTTTGACATATTTTATAACACATTTTTTTCTCGCTCACGCTCATTCATAGCAGAATCGAGCAAAGATAAGCAAGCAAAGATCATGCCTTATAACACCGTCACACTGATGGACACGCCCTCCTCATCAGTACACTGCATTCACTACACAGCTTTGCTTCTCTCTCGTGTTCCTTGTTCTTTTGTGAGTTCAAATTTCAGGAATGAACGTGTCCGACCGGGCGGAATGGAAAATCGCTCATGACAGGTCGATCAACCATCAATGGGTGCGTAACTTTACACTTTAACTGAATAACTAATAAATCACAGTCGAACGTGATCGCCAGTTGGATCGCTTTTCGCAATGATTATCATTTCCTGCGTGAACAGACGCGTCTTCGCGAGGCGCTTGGTAAGCTTGTGTGGTACTTGTGAAGTTCACCGGAAGAGTGTCTATCCACCATCCACCCCGAATATCACCCCACGTTTATCATCCCAGTACTGCTTGTGTTCAGTTCTGAACAAGGATATGAGCGTGCTATTGCATGGAATCGAAGAAGAAAGCTGCGTATTTTCAATAAACTGAGAATATATTTCCAATTGCTAATATTACATCAAAATCAGCCCGACGTCCTGCTCATCCTCATCTTCGCCTTCGTTACCGACGTTGCTAAGATGCGCATGCACCTCTTTTTCGCACTGAATTTGGAGGAGCAACCGCATCCGTATTTGACACTTCCCACGTCGATTGCGGTTAGCTTTTCATCCGATTATATTTGAGTTCTGGCTGAGCAACGCTGTCTCTTCTCTCACGCTTCTATACTAAACCACTCATGTCCTTACGACGCCAGTTCACAGATTGTCGAGTTCACGACACAAATTAATGATGTGAAGCTTTCAGGCATGCACGCTGGGTATGTGGATCTTCTTTGCACACTTTCTCATCACATACGCGGAAGCGGTAAGTACATAATCCTTTTCCGAATCTCACCGTAATCAACGTTTTCAGTGCTCAATAAATTGCCCTTTCTCTGTCCATAGTGAATGCAGAATATATCAGTGTCTTTTATGCTCTTACAGCCTACCAATAATCCTCATTTCAGTTCGTTTCCATCTACCGCTTCATCGTTCGCTTCGGTGGAAGCGGGTTCACCGTCGGATTCGTCTACACCACTGTCGGAATCGCAGTGGCTCTGCATGTACGTTCTGCTCAGTTCTAGTTCGCGGAGTACGGATACTTTTCAGGTCTCGCTGCTCTTCGAAACCTTCCTGCACGGATCGGTGGTCGAAATAACAAGAGATGTTCCCATGACCTGCAATCGAGCTTACATGCTTGAAGGATTACTGTCTGTGAGTATATTTTCTTGCTTTCATTAGAAAAAAATCCATAATGATTTCATTCCTGCAACCAATTATCATTCTTCTTGCAGGCTAGTTTTCGTTTAACGTTAACGCCATAGCTGAAACACATTTGCAGGTCAGTCAATACGCCACTGCAATCTTCATGGCCGTCGCGCCCATTCTTTCCATCTTCATAATGTTCACGAAGTCAAGGAGTTATGATCAGGGTTAGTCCTCCATGAAACTGATCTGGAACACACTCTACTGCGAGTTCAGGAGTAACAGCGTTCATCTTCCTCTCATCGCTGTCCATGTCTGCGCTGGTGTACGGTTATCTGATTCTGGAGAATTGTGAGTGTCTTTGAAGATTATCATATCGTTCGATACTCAAGTCGCTGAACATCACTAAGCAACCATTTCAAAGCAAGTTCTGTTTGTTCGCTTCGTGAACAAATAAATATTTGCATTTCAGTTGAAATCCCCCAGAAGTACTACGACACCAGCAAGATGTTTCTGTTCGTCACATACACGATCCAGGACTTCCGCTTCCCGGTCTTGTGCGTTCTAGCGTTTCTGGTCGTGAAGGATATCAGAGGTCAGTTCGGCCATAAGTCATATGAAACATGCAATGAATTTAATCGAAAAAAGGAGTTTTGTTATTTAAGCGAAACTAGGTTACAAATAGATTAGGAACGGTAAAGCTGCTGGGATAGAGTGGGAGATTCCTGAGAAGATTTCAAGTGAGACGATTTTAGGAGCAGTTTTCTCCTCCGCAAAGGATTCCTTCAACTACCTTCTTGGACGCAACGCAGCTCTTCCTGTCACTGTCAACAACAAATGCTACGAAATGAACCTCGATCAATGATAACTTATCTCACTTTCATAATCTCATAATCTCAGAACTTTAACGGATTTTTCACTGTGAATCTATCTTCACTTATCTCTTTTTATCCCGAATAAATACTGTTAAAATTGATTTCTCAAATTGATGAAGAAATTAGCCATACATTAATCGATTCTCCTGATCAACCTTATCAAATGCAAAAACGATTCAAAATTGATACAAATTATTAACTGGATAGTATGCCATGGCAGATCATCTTTCTCAGTCAGAATCATGATAATTGACGTTAGTGATAGTTGAAGGGAGGGTAGACTTGCGGTCAAGAATTTTGCGAAGGAACTCCATGACAACGGAGCACACTGCGCCTGAACGAGAGGGTATATTGGAGTATCGATAGAAGAGGAATTCGCCTCCAGGGTAGGGCGGAAAAATCACGGTCTCTCACTTTTCCGCGATCTCTCGCTTTGTCTGAATGACGAGAGAGCATTGCAAAATGAGAGACAATAAAATTGTCGCCCAACCATGCTTACCTCTGATGTCGCCTACGACAGAGATTGCTGCGATACACAAGAGCAGAAGTCGAGAATACTGCACCGTATAAGCCGCAATGAAGATGTACGTAACGATGTATCCAACTTGTTGTGGCATGTACTTTCCCGGTGCTGGATTACATTATGTTTTGAAAAGTCAAGAAATAGTACTATTTGTTCGCTAGTGTACCTCCATATCTCCCCCACAAGAAAATGTAGACGAGGTATACCATGCTGATAGATGAAAGGAAAATGAATGTAGTAACTCCCGAATCTGAATTTCGCGATGTAGGCCTTACACGAGAGAACGCGGACTGACCACATGCCTTGGTCTTTGACCTCTTCAACAACATAATACCCGACAAAATTGGAGCAATGGCAATAGTTGCAGCGGTTGTTAGTTGACTGATCTGAAGTGAATGCCTCATTCATTGGCAAATTCCAAAATATTCTTCAGAAAAAGTAATATACGACTCACAAGAGCTGGTACTCCAAGAGTGTACGCACGGGTGCAGCTAATGGGCCAAGCAACATGGGGAAAAACTGGCGACTCTGGCGCACCGTGTAGGAACGTTTCAAAGAGAAGTAGTGCCTGAGAAGTAGTGTTTCGAAAAAAATAGTGAATTGTTAAAGTACATGAAGAGATAAAGCAGATGCGATGCCGGCATACACATAGCAGACTGATAGTGATTTTCCCATCGTTTGAGTGATAAATCGATAAATGGTGACCGCCTGAATTGGTCTGGGTGTTTAGAAGAATGCAGTCTCTTACAGCTTCCACGTACGAGTTTAGGAAGTGTAGATAGAAGATCCACACTCCGAGAGTGCATGCCTGTAATGTATGTAGATCGATTTTACTGCAAAAAACAATAAAGTAATAAAAAATTCTGACAGCAACCGTGGTCGGCAGTGGATCCCAGAAGTCTCTGGACCGCTGGTGCATATTGAATATGAAGAAGAGGTGCATTCGCATTTCGAATAGATCGGAGAGAAACGCGAAAAGAAGAATAAGGAGAACGTCGTGCTTGAATTGATAACTAATTTAATCTTCATTTCTTCTAAGGATATATTTTCCTAAAGTCTAATTTAGCAAGGAATTATCATCGAGATTCAGACCTTTCTTTTCGAGTAGACACATCGCTTGACGCAGGAATGAACAATCAACGCGAAAAGCAAACAGCCGAGCCAGCTGCACGCCGTGTTCACCTGAAAACGTGAAATGGATGAAAATGGAACCTAAAGCCACAGAAAACAACAGAAATTGTTCCGGTCAGCTCGGAAATAAATCGAAAATACCATAAATTAGGAAATCATCTCACCCTCGGATGGAAGAACATGCACTCGTCAGTTGCGTCGTCGACGCGCCATTCCGCTTCGGCCGTTTGGATAACGGCGGATGCCATACTCTAGGGTTCGGAATCGGAACTATCGAGAACCCCGGGATTCCGACTCGATTTGCATATTGTCTCTCTCACTTTTGCGCGCTATTTCATGCCTCTAACTGTCAGGCGCGAGAGATGTCGGAAATTCCGATTCCGAATCTGCATCACTACCATACCCTGATGGGAATGAGATTCGCATGGAAGGTCGCATTTACACAAGCGCCCATAAATTTACTCATTTCTCGATTTTTCCTACATCTACGATGTCTGTTGGTGCTACGCCAAGTCCCAACTGAGTTCGCTCGCGTTCTTCATGTTATTTAGGTACGTAATAGAAAACAAAATGAATAAAGTTCGACAGAGTGAAGAGACACAGAGGCTCCAAAGTGACAATTACTACCGTCCTGCCGCTGGGGAAGAGCGTGCAAGAAGCGCTAGAAGCACAATGGAAGAATTTTTCTCTACCGCTACTCGACTCCCCCCCTCACTCCTGGGAAGGAAGGAGCAAGTCCACTGGCGGTTAGGTCATCATTGAGGGGAGGAGGAGTGGCTCATTGGCAGGGATAGGTGAGAGAGAAGCGGGAAGCGAAGAGGGTCCGGGTCACAGAGTTGTTTATTGCGAGAGTCGCATACTCGATCTCGTTCGGAGATATGTTAGTTGTTCTGGACCACTACTTGATCACGTTGTTTTGTTGCTGTTTTTTTCTTCCATTAAGAGAGTGGATCGATAATTTTCGATCATTTTCGACCACCCCCCGGACACGTCCCTCCGGAATGAGAACCGCGGGCCTATACTTTGTGCATGAGGACCCCTTGGCCCACTGATATGCAAATTACAAGAGATATTCTAATTTGAGCATTCGCTTTGGAATTATTGAATCGCATAGTTGAAAATTAAAAAAATCATAAATCTTCAACGTCACAAGCTAGACCCATAATCTCTTTTGCAACGTACTAGGGGTGAGTAGAAGTCAATAATGAGCAACCGTGCTCGAATTACATATCACTCTGAAGCTGACTTCATTGTCAAAATTTTTGATTTTGGTGCTGTGATGTCATGTCAGAATGAGACCGACGGTCCTCCTACTGCGCAAAAGTAACCTTACTGGGTCGTCATCCGATTCCACTTCATGAAGTGACCATTATTTTTCCCGCCAGTGCTCTCCCAGACGCTTGAAAGAGCCGACCGGTGGTTTACGGATCGTTTTCCGGTCGTTTCCAGTTACTGTCAATGTTATATCTGGCACAACCTGCTCAAATAGTATTCTTATACCTTCTTTCGATTTATCAGTATGATAGGCGTCGATTCCGGACCACATATTTTCTCGGACCACCATGAACCCGGGGTCATGGTCCAAAACTAAGCTGAAAAGTCATGATGGAGAAACCTCAAGTACTATTCGCTAAAGTGTAGCACTGCTCCCTAGTAACGTACAGTAACCCGAGTTACCGTAGGATGTCCATCACAAACTGATTTATTTTTATTTTTCTTTAAAAAGTCAGTTGCCGATTCCACGACTGTCAGATTACGGTATCTCGGGATACTGTATGTTACTGGGGTACAGTACTACACTTTAGCGTATAGTACTTGAAGTTTCTCCATCATGGCTTTTCAGATCATTTTTAGACCATGACCCGGGGTTCATGGTGGTGGGCCACTCCGAGACCATGAACCCCGGGTCATGGTCCGGAAAAATGAGTGTGGCGGAATCGACGCCTATCATACTGATAATTCGGAAGATGACGTAAGGATGCTATTTCAGTATGTTGATGTAGATATAACGTTGACAGTAACTGGAAACGACCGGAAAACGATCCGTAAACCACCGGTCGGCTCTTTCAAGCGTCTGGGAGAGCACTGGCGGGAAAAATAATGGTCACTTCATGACGTGGAATCGGATGACGACCCAGTAAAGTTACTTTTGCGCAGTAGGAGGACCGTCGGTCTCATTCTGAAATGACATCACACCACCAAAATCAAAAATTTTGACAATGAAGTCAGCTCCAGAGTGATATGTAATTCGAGCACGGTTGCTCATTATTGACTTCTACTCACCCCTAGTACATTGCAAAAGAGATTTTGGGTCTAGCTTGTGACGTTGAAGATTTATGCTTTTTTGATTTTTCAACTATGCGATTCAATAATTCCTAAGCGAATGCTCAAATGAGGATATCTCTTGTACTTTGCATATCAGTGAGCCAAGGGGTCCTCATGCACAAAGTATAGGCCCGCGGTTCTCATTCCGGAGGGACGTGTCCGTGGGGTGGTCGAAAATTACCGATCCGGTCTCTTAAAATCTATGATCCATTTCCAGGCAAACCAGCCTCAATGACCTACGCATTCCGAGGCGGAGTGGGTCGTTGACAGCGCTTCTGATATTTACATCTTCTTCCATCCCTGGGTGAGTATCCATCCTGCTCATAGGTTTCCTGGTTATCCATAGATACTGCCTATGACTACTCAAATACTAATCGCGATCCGATCACAAAAACGAGAGTCTTCTTGATTATTTGGTCGATTCAGCTGCTGTTTATCAGTTTGAACAACATAATGCCGTAGATTCCAGGTGGTATTTAGTTCATTCACTCAGTTGATGAGATAAATCGCATTCAGACGAATGTGGTGACCAGTTGGGTCGCATATCTCCTGTTCGGTTTGATTATCTACGCATCAAAGAAGAACTATTACGCTTTCAAAAAGCGAAAAGTGAGTTTTATTATGGAATTCCCATGCATACTGATAACACAGAAACAAGTTTCATTCATAAATTTGAATATTTTGCAGCACGATGTCTTTCTCATTCTCTTCGTCGCTTTTCTGGCTGATTTCTTCGAAATGCGCATGCACCTCTTGTTCATCTTCGGAATGGACAAGACTAAGTATGGACATTGGAAGCCCATGCCTACGACTGTCGGGGTACGATTGCTTTTTTTACTGTGAAACGGTTTCTGAAACAATTTTCGGTTTCAAGACCATGAAACTGTTGATATCACATACATTTCAGGCCTGCACAATTGGCGTTTGGGTCTTCTACTTTCACTTCATGAGCACATACGTTGAAGCGGTATGTGGTTCTAATCATCGCAGATTACAATCAGTCCTATATAGGCGGTATCCATTTATCGATTTATCACACGAACGATCGGCAAAACGGTCTCTGTTTCGTATATCTACATTGGCCTCGGAATCGTGTTCGCTCTGCAGGTATTCCATAGCGATTCCAATTAGCAACCAATAGTCAATCTGATCATGCGAATTACATGTTGAGCTTACCGAAAGAGTGACTATCCACAATCACAACTCTGCATTAGACAATCTCATTTCGAGAATGTGTGAAACACAACCATTCTTCTGGTGACAAGAATTACAACGAATTAGAGACTATCCATCAGGCAGCCCTATTCTTCGAATTGTTCCTGCATGGAATACCGAAAACTGTGGTTGATCCCGAAGTAATGTGGCCGATCTCCTGCACTCGAGCATACATGCAACATATACCCGCTCGGGGAACTATCATAAGGTTAGTTTTCACAATTTCTTCTCCTTTTTTTCATTTTGGGCGTTCATACCACATTATTCAGATCAGCGAAATCGCCACCGCAATCACCATGTGCATCGCTCCTATTCTATCTGTTATCATGATGTTCAAGAAGTCGAAGAGCCGGTATAAAGGTTGGAGGCTTTGGTTACTAACAGATCTGACAGAGAGTGATATTTTCAGAATCTGGCGTTACCGCATTCAACATGTTCTCTACATTCTCGATGATGTTCATTGTCTACATGTTCCTGTGGGCGCGATACGGAAGTAATTTTGTTGAACAGTAACCTAACCCATTATCGAGCCGGATTATACTATCCGATTTGCGAAATTCACTAAATCCCGGAAATTCTCCTTCAGATTTGGACAAGTTTCTTCCGGAGAAGTACATTGCCACCTTCAAGATTTGCATTCTCGTCGCTTACACTCTTCAATCTTTCCGTTTCCCTCTATTGTGTCTGTCTGCAGCCCTTCTAGTTGGCGACATTCGAGGTGATTCATTTTGTAAGCTTTGAAGATTGTCAAAATTTGATCCCAAATTAGAAGGTTTACCTTTAATCTACAGAATATTTGCAGGAGCTCTTGTTCCCTTCGTTTTGCGTTCCAACGCAAAATCGACCAAGACTATCATCCCACAAAGCATCATCAACGACAACTTTGCAGATGCCAACGGCGAATAATTGCTAATCTATCCTGCTACTCATTTCATATCCATCTTCCATCATGTATTACTGATGAACAAAGATCTCTGTTCTCATAAAAAGTTCAAGAGTGATATCGGCCTGACATTTCGGCCAGACTTCTTGTTCTCTCTACTGATTAGAATACTAAGAGGGAAGCAGAGCCGTCAGAATATGATCCATCGCGTCTTAGATTAGGAAGAGAGGCTTTGCCGGCATTTGACCTTCTCTCCTGACTGTAAGAGAGGTTACAGGGGAATGAAGGGGCTAGGTGAACACGGGGCTTAGAGAGAGTGAGGGCTCCTCTATCTCTCTCCGATCGGCTGAGATAGGTCTCAGATATGGTGGGAGCGAGGGGGAGGGGGCGGGGGCGAGAAGGAGAGGGTAACGGGTCACGGGTCATATGACTAGGGGACGCCCAGTCGATCGATCGCGTTCGCGTGTCTTTCTTGGCAAAGTCTCATTGCTTGTATTATTTTTCTTGATGTTCACTTCTTTGTACTGAACTTGTCAGCCTGAAATGTGCACGATTAATTTTTCCAGGTAACGAAACCATGATGAACGGCACAGGGGGAGAGTCTGAGTGGGTCGTGTATGACAGCTTCTTCACGAGTCTTTTCGGATGGATTTGGTTCCATCCCAATGTAAATTTTTTCAATCTCTTTTTGCATCCACTCTCTTGCTTTCTCTTCCCGCGAGAGAGCACAGCAAAATGAGAGCTCGATAAACGTTAGGGCATCCGGATCTCATTGTTCGTTCAGGCTAACATGGCGTGCAGTGCGATCAGCTACCTGCTGTTCGCATTCATGATCTTCGCGTGCGTCAAGCGAGGAGTCTTCTGGAGGCGTATCGTGAGTTTATCCCTTCTCCTTCAAAATCTCTGTCATCTCCCAGCCTATAGAGAGACCCAAAAATAGAGAGACCTTCTAACTGACCAGCTTCTACTCCATACCATTTTGAATAGGGGGATGGAGTGAGTCCCAATGGCTATCAAAATATCAACTTATAGCACGACGTCTACCTCATCCTCTTCTTCGCTCTCGTCTCTGACGTCCTCGAGTATCGTATGAACGCCTTCTTCGTTGCGGAAATGAAGACCGAGGGTGGAATCTGGAATCGCCTACCGACCACTGTTGGGGTGAGGTTCCTGTCGTTTGCAACCTGATAGAGATTGTATCTGGAAGTGGGCCGAATAAATGCTTTATTTCAGGCATGCACCATCGGTTACTGGATCTTCTACTTCCATTTCACGACTGCCTACGTCGAAGCGGTGAGTCGTTGTATTTGAGAGGATGAGAGGAAGGGGGATTGATGGAGGAGACGTGGAACAACACCAACACCCTCGTTAATCGATAAAAATGATCGCAACTTCAGCTCGTCGCCAGTTATCGATACATTACTCGCAATATTGGCTGGAAATTGAACATCCGCTTCGTCTACATTGGACTCGCAATTGTACTCGGACTACAGGTAACCACGGATTTCTTCTGACTGCAAGGCCTTAAACGAAAGCTCGTTATACCATCAATCATGCAATCAATGAACTGCTTGAACCCATTTTTGTGCACTCATCTTTCATTCTCTCAGGCAGCGCTATTCTTCGAGACATTCCTGCACGGCACTCCCGAGACGGTGGATGATAAGAATGTGATCTCGCTAGTGTACTGCACTCGATCGTACTGGCTTGAGAAACCGGAACTGGTAAGTAAAGTACTAATTTACATCTGTCCGTTTCATACAATCTCTCGTGTCTGGCCAGTGAGAAAAATGAAACAAAATCGGAGATTTTCAGATCGCCAAAATCGCCACGTGCATTGTCATGCTGATCGCTCCAATTATATCGTGGAACATGCTGTTCGGAAAGTCGAAGAGCAATGATAAACGTGAGTGTGAAAATCTCTAATATATTTCTGGGCTCTGTGAAACTTTTGCGACCTCTCTTTTCGCAATGCTCCCTCGCCGGAGAAAGAACGTTTGAGAGAGTGTAATAATGAAAGGTGGACAATGTTTTGCACATCTCAGATATGTTTCACCAAGAAGTTATTTTGCATTTTCTCCTTTTGGTATGATAAGGTGTGACATAGAGAGGTGAATATTCGAACTCGCACTTGATAATCAAATCACGCCTTACAGAATCGGGAGTGACCGCATTCACCCTCCTCTCGTCTTCCTCCATGCTGTGCTTCACGTATCTTTATCTGTGGGCGCGTTATCTTGGCACAGGTACCAATCAAGGAACATAGGAACCCCCTTTTTTGGCTCGTCATAGTGTCTAAGTCAAATTGGAGTATAGCAAAGGTAGTACGGATCAGATACACGGGGCATTATACAAAAGACACAATTACTTCTTTATTATCTTTGAAATGTTAGAAATAAATTAAAATATTCATGACAAAGCTGCTAAGCTTCATCAATATCAGCCAACCCCAGAAAAACAAAAAGACAACAGGAAAACGAATCCATTATTTTCAGATGTCCCTCAAGAGTACGAAGGAGACTTCGCCTGGCTGTCGGTGATCACCTTCAACCTCCAATCCTTCCGCTTCCCCGTGCTCTGCCTGACTGCGGTGATCGTTGTGGGAGATATCAGAGGTGAGGATCATCAATCAGTATTTGGAAACAGTATTTCGTATTCAACCGGGTAGATACAAAAGCATATAAAACTGCCAGTACGTGAATGATCGTCCACCGCTGGTTAGACCTATATTTCCTTGGGTCCTTTTCGAAACAGTGACAGTTTTGAAGACCATAATCATTAGACATGATGTGATGTCCTGCGAATTACCTCTTTAAAAAAATCAACAACTTTGCAGGCGCCGTGGTCTCGTTCATTCCGCAGCCTGATGAAAAGCCCGAGAAGTCAATCATCCCTCAAACCATCACGAACAAGAACTTTATCGATGCTGGGATCTTTTAATTGATCTAGTCTCTGATAATCCATCTCACAAATCCATCACTCTCATTAAATCGACATGACTTACATTCATACCAATCTCGACTAAGGATCCTCACTCATTCATCATGTTACTCAATTAACGTCGATTTCATAATTATTTATCGATATACATCGATAAACTAATAAACAAGCAGGACTCATAATATGAGAGGGGAGACACATCTGAGCGCTAGTCTGGTGCTGGTAATTCGGATAGACAAGAGGCATTAAATATCACGTTGAGAAGGGCCATGGGGCATACAGTAATTTAGAGCAAGGGTCTCTCATGATCCGTGCGGAGAGGTTGAGAGACTCAGAACCTTCTGCTCTACATAAGCAGAGGACAAGGAGAGAGATGTAGAAGATCCACAGGCTCACTTATCGGTAGGGAGAGGTGCTAAGAAGGAGAGGGAGACCAGCCACGGGCTGTTAGAGGGAATGCCTATTGATTAGCAGGAAGAGCGGCCCGTGATCCATTTGATCAGAACTACGATATTGTTGTATTGGGAATGTATTTTGCATGTTGCAGTATTCACCTCTCTCGAAAATTATCTCTTGCTGGACAGAAATTGTGAGAGAATGTGCGAATTTGAGAGAGCTAGGCAGTAAAACACACTTGGCAGGGAGATCCCCGCTGGGTCGGGGCGTCTCAATGACAAGTTGGGAGAAAGAGGGAAGAGGAAGAGAGACTCAGGTCACTGGGAGTATTGCGGCAAGCTATGTTTTAAAAATTAATCGATGTTTTTCATCTCTTTATATCTCTCTGTGCTCCTTTTGATGTTTCACGTCGAATTCAAAAGTCGAATTCAAAAGCTAAATCAACGCTTTTCAGATGTCAATTGATAGTCCTCTCTATACAGTTGTTTCGTCAGCCCAATATCTATTTAATGGTTCATTTTCAAATGGCGTTATGTCCACTGATGACACGATTGCCACTTGGACAATCAACGATATTTTCCTTTTTCAACCATGGGTTTGTTTTACATTTTATTGATGCTCTTGCACGAGACTTCATGCGGCACTAATTTCACTTGTTCAGCTAAAAGTAGTGTTCAGTTCGCTGGGTTACATGTTGTACGGACTGATTATCTATGCTTGTGTGAAGAAAGGAGTTTTCCGCCTGCGAATGGTTAGTGGAAGATCTATTTTTGGCAAACGAGAACGGTGGAAGAGAGAACTCTATCAAAATTCAGCATGACATTCTTCTTCTACTATCCTTTGCGCTCGTTACTGACGTCATCGAAACGGGCAAGCATCTGTATTTCATCGCCAAGTTTGGTGGAGGCGACTTCATCCATGCCGGATCTAGACGAGGAAAATGGGAAATGAAGACATCGACTGCGGTAATCATAATTTGTTTGGAAGATGTTCATGAAAAATAAAAATAAATCAAATTCACGCTAAAAGTCAAAAAAATACAAAGTCTGAGAAAAATCTTAAAGTTTTTATTTAGGTGTGCACGCTCGGAACCTGGTCGACCTTACTGCACTACATGATCGCATATGTTGAAGCTGTGAGTGCTTACGATCAGTCATTTGTTTTCCACTGTTGTCACATCATGATCGGCAAGAACTCTCGTTTGCGAAACTAATGCGGTTCAGAACACGAACGAATAGTGGTTCCATAAATTCTATTCACGCAGGCAATTACCATTCGTCGTTTCATCGGTGAACAGCATGTGCGCGTCTCTGCTATCTACATCGGACTAGGAGCCATTTTCGGGATTAAGGTAAGGACGAGGATGGAAATGATGAATATTCTATCATTTTAAGGCACTAATTGTCATCGGATCACTGCTTTTTGGACATCCGGCACTATGGCAACTTTGCAACTTGTTCATACTTGGGCAAATCACTTGCAATCCAACGTACACTCTGCCGAAGATCGGCACGGTGAGATTCGGTGTCAGATAACAGAGAAAGAGAGTTTTCAGATCACCCATCTTGCAACTCTCGTCGCACTCGCCATCACTCCAATTCTTTCGTCGTGTATGATAATCAAGAATATCGTACGAAAAAGGCCCGGTAAGTTCGCTTGATTCCTGATTGAAGCGCAATTAGCGATCAAATGCTTTTTTTACCGCCATCGGCTCTCTCTATTTGCATAACGTGCGAGATACTTGCAGGCTCCAGCGTAACAGCCGTCTTTCTCGTATCTTCATATTCTCTGGTCGCACTCATAATCACAATCGCTATAGCAATTTTTAAGATGTTTTATTTGAGCAGTAATAATCTTATTTCAATTTAGATTTTACCATCATTCTGAGAAAAAAATCATCCTTATTTCAGGGGATGCATGGATTGAATACGTTTTGTACACCCTATACTTCATCCAATACTTCCGATTCTTCTTTCTCTGCCTAGTATCCGCGATTATCAACGATGTTATAAGAAGTAAGTCTTCTTGATAAAGCGATTGAATGGATGTGAACAGAAACAGTAATGGAAGATATGTTTCAGACGCCTTCATTTCCATTCTATCTGATCTCCTCTGCAAGCGTCGTCTTTGTGAGAGAAGCAATAGCGCGGAGCTACTCGATGGAGCGGAATCCGCTTTGGCCGATTAATCACATCCGATTTTTTTTTAAATATGACCATCTATTCAATTGTTGTTCCTCGTTTGCTTTCAATAATAATTGCTTCCTCTGTTTTGCTTCGAATACTGCAAGAACAACACTAAGTTTTCACTGGCTACCGTTATATATCGCTAGCGTTATTCGCTTTTTTTCGTGGCGCCGTTTTCGTGGAGTTGATTCGAGAAATACTAGTGTCTGAAAAACACAAAGTGCGCACACTGTCCATATTACACCGCGCACACTACAGGCGCAGTCTGGCACTCCCCTTCTTCTCTCTCTCTCACACAGAGAGAGGGAGGCAATGTTCAGGTGAGGGAGAGGCGCAAACATGGAGAGTGGAAACGGCAAAGAGCGGGTAGAACGAAGGGAACGCCAATTGATCGTCCTTGGACCAGTTCGTTTTTCGCCATGAATGTTCTATTCTTTTCACCTCATCGCTTCCTGATTCTTGAATTTCATCAGCATAAAATGAGAATAAATCTCGATTGCGACTGAAACAAAACGCGCGCAATGCTGTGCCATTTTTGTGCTAATCTTGCAAGCTCTGTGGTTGTGAGAGATAGAATAAAAAGAATGCCAACATGAGCTTCAATTGGCTATCATTATTGACACATATTTCGCGCGTTATTGGTTTGTTTGTGAAGTCGCAAAAGAGAGCTGATTTTCGACAAAAAAGAATTGGCTGAAGAATATAAAGGGACAGCCGATATTCCATCGCGCGCATTCTCACAACTCCCTAGCACACTTTTCCTTCCCTAATGAGAGTGAGAGGGAGCGCAGGGTAGCGAGAGACGGAAAGAGAGAGAGAGAGAAAGCAAGAGAGCGAGAGAGAGCGGTCAGCCATGCTGGAACTAGAGAGGGCGCGCTCATTGAGTGACACGTATGTCCTTGGATCATGTTCCACGTTAGGTGAAGAGCGAGAGGTAGAGGAAGAGGAGACCATTTCAGGCTATGGATGTTCACCTCGTGTCCTTTGCGCGCATCCTGATTAATTATTAAAAGTTTCCCTAATCACTCAATGTTTCGAATTTGAATTCCCGCATTTTGTATCTCGGTTCAACGTGTCATACTTGTTACTTCGTTTTCGGGATTTATGAGGGTCCAAACTTTACAAAACAATGTTTGAAGTGGATTAAGAGTCGAAATATAAAGAAATGAGGGAATTCAAATGTGAATTGTTTGAAGCAGGTGTGGTGGGGAACTTTAACATCAACATAAAATGAAATTGTGTCTCTACTGGTTCTGTTAGCACAAAACTTCTTTTTGTGCTATCTTATCTTATATTGTATCAGTGCTGTTTTCTCTTTTGTAGTGTTGTGCCTTGTTTGTATTATCGCAGTGATGTGCCTTTTTGTGGTGTCTTATCGTGCATCATCACTCTCTCCCTCTCGTGTTTCTTCTCTCTTCTTTTTATCAGCTCTCTCGTCCTCTACTCATTCGTTCTTTCACTCTCCTCTTAGAGTGTTACGCGTCTGTTTGAATATGCGCGTATGAATTGATATTTATCAGTCTAATTTCTATCGCTAAACTCCTCGCGTTTATGGTTATGATTTCACGATTGTTCCGCTTCATAGTGTTCTGATTAGAGATGAGAAAGGAAGAGGAAAGAGAGGCAAATTGTTGCAAGTTGTTGTGGAACTCTTGTGGAAGAGAGGGAGAGAATGATCACTCTTCCATAAGAGCGAGATTTTTGTGGAAGAGTCTGCCACAAATGGGATCTCCTGGAAGAGCGAGATCATGGAATTAAAGTACTAGCAGTGGTCCTCTATACGGTAGATGGAAGTGGGATACTGTAGATGGTGCCGTGGATGGATACGGTAGAGACGATGGAACGTAGTGGATGGATGTGGGTAGGATACTCTTAAGATCCTAGAAGTGGATGGATGGGGCGAGGGTTTCGGTGACGCAACGCCGATGCCGATGACTCGTGATCCGCACGAGGAGAGCCTAACTCTGTGAGGAATGGAGGGAAACGAGCGCCTTATAAGTAAAGGCATTATAAATAAAGGCTGGGAGCCAGACATGTAAATGGCATTGGTGTGGTGAGAGTGAAGAGAGTGGTCATGGTAATTGAGGGGATCAGACAGCCTAATTGGAGTGAGGGTGAGAGATTATGTAAAGATGGCATGGAAATGAGGTGGGGGCGCGTGAGATTGTTGGAATGATGAAAAACGTTTAGTGACTGTGCTAAAGTCGCTACAAGGAGAGATGCCCGCGTCAATCCTCTCCCCTCACTAACTGTCCTCTCCTCTCGATAGATCATTGACCCCTCTCGGCCTCTCTCCACTCTCCCTTCCTATCGATCGCTCGATTGAACGTTTGACCTCGTGACCTCTCTCCCCTCTCCCTTCCCATCGATCACTCCCGTCTCTTCCCTTCTCTCTGCCCGGCCCTCCCTCGTTTATTGCACATATTTTCTCTCTTCCACTATCATTTATCACTTTATCACCCCTTACTTTGTTCTATTTCGCTAAAATCAGATATCCCCAGTTTCTAGTCTTCAGCCGCGCATACTTGTGTCGTTTTCGCGTTGTTTGTTGGTACCCGTCCTTCCTCTTCCTCTCGTAACCTGGTTTTGCTTCAATTCCACGATTGTTGCCCTTGCAGACGGGATGGCGGCAGCATGTATCGGAGGAGCACTCGGGTCGTGCATGGGCAGCATGCTGTTCGTCGAGAGCATCGCCAAGTGAGTCCGTCTCTCCGTTTTGCACACTCTCTCGCCTCTCTGGCCGTTTTTTCCGTTCCGAACTCTAAGGAACTAAGCAAGATCTTGTTCAGGAAAGAGCCATCCGCGATGAATCTGATGACATTCGCCACGTTCGGATTCATCTCACTCATCGGGTTGATATTCACGACCAAGTTCTTCACGGTCCCCTTCAAGATTCCGCTCAGGTGCGTTTCAGATTGATACTTGTGGAGTTTCTGCATCACACATTTTGAAAATTTAACTGTCCTAGTCACTATTTCGGTGGACTCCGCAAGTACCGTTATTTCGACCCATTCTGCTTGAATCTGAGTTGAAAGATCAATCTTTGCAGGGGATACTGGAAGGTGGTGGTCGTCTTCTTCCTCGTGAACGTAATCAACAACCAAGCTCTCAACTATCACGTCCCCGTGCCTCTCCATATCATATTCCGATCGGTTAGTTTCACAGTGGTTACGCTTCTGGCACTTCTGAACTTCTTGGCACAGCCATTCTCTATAGAGTATTCGATCCCTATCCTTCTCATCCCTCGTCTCACTTCTCAAGCAGTGCGGTCATAGAGAGGGAGACCCTGGGCCAAAAAGTACAGATGTTCCAAACTTCTAATTATCTTCCACTTTCGCTTCTTTGAGAGTGGCTTAGGTAATGAGATGTATAAGATAGCTCATGAATTCTTCGCAGGGTTCCCTTCTTGCCTCACTGGTACTCTCCGTCGTTTACGAAGGAAAGCGCTACAATATTAGAAAGTGAGTCCTCAATCAATACTTGAACTTGAAATTCGAAAATCGCCTATTACTTTCCACTCTTTCTTATCAGCCAAAGTGACTAGATATTTTGTGAAAGTGCGAAGACTCATATTTCTCTACTTGCAATGATCTGACAGCAAACTGAAATACGCTGCTGCACAATTGAAGCAACGATATAAGAAGGGCTGATAGGTCGTTGCGGGAACACTACAGTACTTTATGGTCGTAAGAGTTGAAGCTCCTTCAACTTTTGCAAAACCTCTCGATTTCACACACTCTCTCGCTTTTTTGCAATAGTTGAAGCTTCTTATCTGTTAAAGTACTTTAGAGTTCCCGCAACGACTTATTAGCCCTCCTTATATGCTTCACGCTCCGATCATTGCTCGTAGGGAGAGAGGAAATATGGCATTGAAATCCTAATGGAAATTCACGGTACAATCTTCAGATATCTCTCGGTCATCGCCATCACTCTGGGCATCATCATCTGCACTCTCGCGACGAAAGTTGGAGAGGTACGGTACTTTTCCTTCTTTGTAAAATCGATAATCGTACCGTAATCATTTAAGGGATCCGGAATGAGCGCAGAAGAGGCGAGCAAGTACTACGTTGAGTGGACCATTGGTGAGTATCTCAGAGCTATCGACCAAGTTAGCTACCATTCGGTATTCCATATGAAACCATTCAGGAATCGGCATGCTCACCTTCGCTTTGCTCGCTTCTGCGTATCTCGCCATCCTCCAAGGGAACATGTACAGAGAACACGGAAAACACCCGGACGAAGCCATGTTCGTGACTGTGAGTGATAGTTTCAAAATAATCATATCACGAAAAGTGTGAAACACATTAGCCAGTCACTTGGAAATGATGAAAAATGCAGCCTTTGTGAAGAAGTGGGGTAACCGATGAGAAGAAGTAGTTGATATTTTCAGCACGCTGCCTCTCTTCCTCTCTTCATCTTCATGGCGGGTGATATCTCTCGAGCTGCCTCAGTCTTCTCAGCAGATGCGGTAATCAATTTTTTCGGGTTCGATAGAAAATTTGTGTCCTGAGAAAGCTTCCTCGGAGGCCAAAGACCTATAGCCCAAACTGATTCGTTAGAGATGAAATCAATCATTGCAGCCATACACTCTCGGATCCATCTCTCTTCCCATTCCGACTCTCTGGATGGAATTGTTCCTGGCGTGCTCATTCAACTACGGATGCATCTACTTCGTCTATTCACTCAACGCATCGTGCGAAGCACTGACGGTTAGTTTCGACACTTTTCTAGCCATTCTCGCAGTGTATTCTCTCTCTCTCTAGCACTTTAATCCCCCACAATCTTGACACTCGGATCGGTTGTAGTCTGTGTCAGTAATAGAGTATGCGCAAAAAGGTTGGAATCTCCATTGCTATCCTCTTTCGATTTGTCTGACGGGAAAGATTGGTTGATTCGAAGTGATGAACCGTAAAATTTTGCCTGATTCTGAAAGAAGGACAGTATATTTGGCTGATTCGATATGAGTGGCCGTAAAATTTTGACTGACTAAATAAAGGACCGTAATTTTTTTCTGAGTCGAAATGAGGGGCCGTAAATTTTTGACTAATTTTTTTTCTGAATCGAAATGATGGACCGTAAAATTTTATCTGATTCGAAATGGAGGACCGTAAACTTTTTCCACAACCCTAATCCTCTCCTTTCAGGTCACAGCAGTCGTCACTATCCGCAAGTTCCTATCTCTAGCCGTCTCGATTGTATGGTTCCAGGTAAATGTCCAAACCCTTTCTAATCACCTATTCTCTTTTTCAGAATCCATTCACGCTTCTTCACTACTTGGGAACCTTCTTTGTGATCGCGGGAACCGTTGCTTTCTACGACTTCGAAGACCCGAAAAAGAAGAAGCAGTAAAACTGCCTAATCTTCAATCATTCCTAGTCGAGTCACATGGAGGCACTTACTTAAATTTCGAGAAAAGTAACGATAAAATTATTCCAAATCGTCGTTAATCTGCGAGATCAGGACAGCAAGATATCAAAAAGAAAGCGAAGGGGAAACATATTTATCGGGCAATAAAAACGAATCGCTGGGAGTGAAGGCAAATTCAGTTGAAATCGGAGTTATGATGCCATTTTGGGCCGAACTGAAACTTCTTTCTTTACTGTTACCAACTTGGAATGGCCTCCTTACCCCGTGCTTGGGCTTTCTCTCACATTCTCTGAGCTTGCGGCCTTGTTCCACGATCACGGACTGTGCCTGAAATTGTTTGAGTCTCCTCTGAACTACTTGAAACTGATTCTCAACTTATCCAATTCCGTCCACAGAACGGCAATGATCTCGAACAGTCTATCCTCGGAGATTTCATCTCCTTCATTTTCATTAGTTGTGTTCTCTGCAGAAGGAGTAGTGGCACCGGGGGCTGCTGGCGTGGCAGCTGCACCTGGTGTTGTGGCCCCTGGAGCTCCTGGTGCTGCAGGAGTAGGAGCACCAGCAGCCGGTGTGGTGGCTGGAGGGGCTCCCGGAGCCCCGGGAGTTGGAGCTTCCGGAGTCGTCACTTCAGGCAGTTCCGATGTTGTTGCTTCTGGGGTTGTGATATCAGGAATGGCTGGTGTGGTTGCTTCCGGGACTCCTGGAGTTGGTGGGGCTGGCGTGGTTGGTTCAGGGCCTGCAGGAGGAGTAGGAAGGGCCGGAGGTGTGACCGGAGGCGTCTGAAATACGAATCATGATCTGCTTCACAATCCCGTGAAACATACCTGACTGGCCACTTCCATAACGGCAGCCATGATGAGTACGAAGATGAAGAAGGATGAGAGCATTCTCAGAGTTTTTAGTAGGAAGTATCGGAGTAGTAGAAAGAATGATACTGATGTCTCTCCTGTTGTCCAGTAATGTTTTATATACGAAAGGTGTTGCAGATGTGGACACAGCATTTGCGTAAGCTGTGCGTAGCTGTAACAGTGATATTTCTAGATGTATGTTTTCAGGAAATTGTATGGAGATGAAATGTTTCCCAAGTTGTTTTATTTGGTCAGTGTATTTCACGTGAATTACTGAATCAGACGGTATGGAAATCATTCTGCACCAAATTATCTCTAATTCCAATCTCGTTCATCTTTTTAATTTTTAGATTTGTTTATAAATTCAACTCAAAATTGACACTATGGCGATGAATTGTTCAACACGAATGCTTTGCTCAAGCATTCTGCACATAAATATCACAGTTTCGTAACAATGAGTATCAAACGAGCAAGTGATCCTGCGAGTTAGCCTAAATCATGTCTTCCCACTCCCTGTCCTTTCCTCTCACTCGATGGGTCAGCGCGGAGTCAGCGTAACTCGTGACAGTGACGTACATTGTTTTTGCCTCCTCTGATAAGCTTACGTACCGGAAACTTCCCCCGCAACAGTCCCATTCTGCTTCCGTAACGCAGCGAGAGCACACCGAGAGCAAAAGAGGGAAAGTGTTGCCAGCCAAAAATAACATCAGTGAAAATTTGTTCCTTTTTTGTACAAGAATGTATTGGAGATCACCAAATAGCGTATCTATTCCGGTTGCAGATTGGTTCGTCCACGATTGTAATCGTTATCAATCAATTTTCCCATTGATCCTATCCAATGGCGCAGAGCCGCCACTGGGTTGCACCGTCTCTGTACCCTCAACCGACGCGAGAAGAAAGTTGCCAGTGGGTGGCGTCGAACCAGGGAAGGATGGCCACAGGGTACGAGTCAATTGGGCTCTTCCATGCTCTATGGTCGGGAAGAGGCATCGAGAGGCTATTCATCAGTTGCATTATTAGTCTCTCATCGAGAAGGTTGCTTTTCTTTCTCCTCATATCTTTTTGTGCAGTTCATATCAACCGTTCTGTACTTGTTTATTTGATTTGGGCCTGACATCTACACGTTTTCTCAGGGTATGTCAGCCATTACGAACAACAGTGAGGGCGCTCAATGGATTTATCCACGCGGATTAAAGAGCTCAGCCGTGCTTCACCCTGAGGTGACGTTTCGGAGCTAGATTCCACTCCAATGAAGCTCGCTTGACCTTATCGTTACAGGTGGGTATAGCGAGCAGCTGGATCGGCTACCTGCTATTCGGACTGATCATCTACGCATGTTTCAAGAATCGAGTCTTCTGGAAGCGAAGGGTATGCATGTTTGAGGGGTTCATTCGATGATATTTCGACTTCCGGTGACATTTCACAAGTAAAGGGACAACTATTGATCATAATCGTTGCAGAACGATGTTCTCCTCATTCTCTTCTTCGCGTTTGTCTCTGACTTCTTCCGAATGCGCCTGAATATCTTCTTCATGCTCAATGAGGGCGACAACGGCTGGCGAACGAAGGATTTACCGACCACAGTTGCCGTAAGTAACATTTCGGTACTTGTCTAGTTCCCTGGAAGAATTTCTAACCTCCATCCATCCACGACCAACAACAAAGATATTTTTTCACTTCCTTTTTTCCGGGATTCTTCAGGGAAAGTGCAATAATCTTTCCATTGGATGAAACGTAATCAAATTTTTCATCCTCTAAGCAACCATGTATACTTGCAGGCGTGCACAATGAGTGTCTGGATATTCTATGCCCATTTCCTGATCACATACATTGATGCGGTAAGAGTCTTACCTCGATCTTTCGACAACAGTTCATTCTAGAGTGTCTCGGTGTATCGCTTCACCACGCGCTTTATCGGAAAGACCGTTTCCCTATCGTACATGTATGCCGGCATCGGAGTCATCTTTACTCTACTGGTAAATAGGGTTGACAACTCAAGGGCGATTCAAGGAATGGTTTGGTTAGGTTGGATCAGAATGGTTCGCTATCCAATCCTTGAACTAGGATTGCCTCTCCCTCTCATCCTTGTTCAAGGATTGAATTGCTTTTCATCCTGCGGAAAAGTCATTGCAAGGCCTTGTTTGAATCCTTGAATTGTCAACCCAACTGGTAAATGATACTCAACGTCTAGTCACTGTGGAATTCTCAGGCAGCACTCTTCTTCGAGTCCTTCTTCCAAGGCGCATCGGAGCCAGTTTTCGAAAAAAAATCCGGGTACTTCGCATATATGTACTGCACGAAAGCCTACACGCTTCATGACTTCGTTGAGGTAAGAGCTTTAAAGTGTGCGATTCATAAGAACCTCGGTTGATTCGTTAACGATTTCAGGTTGCCATGGTTGCAACGGGAATTACAATGGCAATTGCTCCCATTTTATCGTTCTTAATGCTGTTCAAGACGTCAAAGAAACATGAACGCGGTAGGTGAACAACAATCGTTCCTGAAAACAGCTAACAGTGTTTCAGAATCTGGCGTGACAACGTTCACTTTCCTCTGGTCTTTCTCCCTTGCGTTTTTCGTGTACTACTACTACGCAATTGCACATATGGGTACGTATTCTTGTTGAAGTTCACAACTACTGTGAAGCCAGACAGTTCCACTTTGAATAGAACAAGACATCGCAATGCACCGTTCAGATCTCTTGCGTCGCATTCCCGACCAATATGAAGAGTACGCCAAACTGGCTATGGCGGTTGCCTTCTCCATCCAAGATTTCCGCTTCCCACTCATGTGTCTGGGCGCGATCATGTTCGTCGGCGACATTCGAGGTTTGCCACAGTACTCACCATTTGTTTCTGTAATCACGGCACAGCTGCGGAACAATGAACAGGGCGGAACGAAATAATCTAAACCAATGAAAACGCTGTGCAGGAGCAGTCTTCTATCTGCTGTGCTGCACGAAGCGTAAGCAGAAGAGGGAACTCGAGAGAATCTGCATCAGCGATGAGGAGGCCGATATTGAGTGAAGCTTCCGAGCTTTCGATTTGCTATTCATCGAAACGCCCCTCACCAAATGTTCTACCGTTCCCCCCTCCCAATCGAAAATTTCAACTGCATTTCAACTCCTAAATTTTGAAACAACAACCAGCCCAATCGTTTAATGTGGTCAATGATTCCTTTTGAATAAAGATAAAATTTCGCGCACCAGTGATTCCATCCATAACTTCCCTTTGGAAGAGATCCATATAGATCCATCTATTTAGAAGTTCCCAAAATCCCCCTTTCAACGTGCCACTCAGTCCTAATCCTCTCCACTGTCCGGCTCTACCTCTAATGAATTGACAGCGGGAGGGAGCGGGTCAGCAGTCGATGACATTCCATTGTTTAGACTTGATAAGCTTTAAAGAAAATTGGAAAATGATTCAAACGAGCAATGCTTTATGCTGAGTTACTATTCATGAGATACATAATAGAAGTAGTATAAGTTTTTGAAGGAAAATGTGTAGATTGCTGATTAAAGAAGTATAGAGAATGGAAGTAAGGCGAAAAAAAAGAGACTTAAGAAAGAGACTGAACATCTTCCTCAATCATCTTCTTCACGCTGATCTCCTTGTACTTTCCGTAATAGAATGGGCAGCCGACTTTCTTGGTCTTGAATAGGCTGTGGAGAGCATTCGAGATGGTGGAGCGCATGGCGTCTGAAACTTATCCGCTGACTGAGGTGATTCGGTGAGATGATGCGGAATTTCACGTGCAGGTTTTGATAGGGGAAAAGGTCTGTTACTGTCGGACTTCAAAGTCAACGAAAACAGCTCACTTCTGATATCACCAACAACGAGAGCAGCAGCCAGGCAGAGTAACGGCAGAGTAACGGGGGAATGGAGAAAATCTGCACTTGTGGAGTTCCCCGGAAGAATAATTTGTATAGCCCTAAGCAGGGTTGGTGGTCTGGTTGGATGGCGGATAGACACTCCTCCGGTGAACTCCACAAGTACCGAAATTCTAGGGTGAGATGGCTGAGACAAGGGCACCCTCACATCAAATTTGGATTCCATGTCCAGGCAGCCCTGGAATCTTACGTAGCCGTTTTCTCAAATTTACTTACGGCATTTGCCATCGGCCCACAGCCCAACGAGAAAAGGGACCATGAGCAGCGCCGCGAACAGGATGAAGGCGGTAATGCTCGTGCCTGAAATTTAGGATTGTATGCATTCTGATGAGTGTTTGAGCATTCTGTATTCTGTAGGATTCTGTAGGTCGGATGAAAGCAATCAGATGACCACCTACTGGATGAGAACCTAATGAGGGTGAGAGAACAATAGTTATGTGATCGACGGAATCTCTCATCCGACATGGTGTCATTTCAGCCAGGGTGGCTCACCTGAATGCTTCTTGCAGCAATCCTTCACCATCGTCAGCGATTTAAGAATCAGCGTAACTAGCGCGACCGTTCCGGCTACGCCGACACAGGCCTGGATGTTGTTTAGTTCTGGTATATTCTGAGTGATTTGTTCTAGTCATTGCCGAGCAGGCTCAAGTTTCGTGATCAAGGCAAGACAGCGAAGGTTTATTTAGTTTTGATTCCCTTGTCGTTTTTTGCTTCTATTTTGCGCATGTAGCGCGCTCCGCAGAGCGAGCAGAAATGGACATTAATAAATATAGAAAACCTCACGAAGTAATTGAAATCGATCAGGTAGACGCGCTCGCACGTCTCGCGAGCAGGCACTCTCGTCCACTTGTCGACCGAACCGTATGCGAAAGAAGCGAATACAAGCGCTCCCTGAAAGTCATAATATCCCGGGGAAGGGTGACTTGAGAAGATGTCAATATCAATGTTGTAAAGTGCTTTGTCCTTACTCTTCTAGCATAGAGGAGAGAGGTTTATCCAAACAAGATGACAAGAGAGAGAAAGGAATCACATTCCGACCTCGACATAAACTCAGTCACACTACCTTCAGTGCAGCAACGATCCCAATTCCGATGTAGACCGATTTGACTGGGAGATCCTTTCCCCAGAAACGCTCGATGAACCGATGGATGGAAATGACCTGAGCACATTTTTCCTCATACGTGTGAAGTAAAACGTTCATACCGCTTCGATGTAAATGCTCATGAAGGGAAGCCATGCGAGCCAGAACGTGATTGAACATGTCTGAAGTATGTTTCGAAATTTGTTTTGTTGATTCTAACGCTTGATAGATAATAAGAAGGGGCTCACAAAGACTGTCGTAAGCAGGGTTGTCTTGTCGTGTAGAGCGAACATGAAGTACAGCTGTTTGCCAATTTCGAGAACGTCAACCACAAGAGCGAATGAGAGGATGAGGAAGATGTCGTGCTGAAAACAAATAAGTGAAAATATAGAGAGGCGCAACACCGACACAATGTTTCCGGAGCAGTCCTTTCTTGTTGCAGGCATGTAGCATCAATGCGAGCGTAGCGTACCCGATCGAGCTGCACATCAGTCTCGTCCGAAATCTGGCGAATTTGAGATATGTATCAAACGTTTTTATCAAACTGCATCGATGAGCTTTGCATTAATGTACCTTGAACTGCTCACCTTTGGATGGTAGGGCCAATTCTGTTGAATCGAGAATTCTGCCATTGCCGCCAGCCCTGCAAAATACGATCGTGAGCTGATCATTTGAATAGCACAACAAATGACGAATACTGAAAAGTGCTCGATTGAGATAGGAATGAGGGACAAAGCGATATGAGGCCACATCCGCATCGAGACTAAGCAAATGGATCTTGTGACCGAGCGGTCCTCTCCCTCTGCTGAGGGACTGTGACCCGGCGTGCAGGCACTCCTCTTCCCTTCTCCGAAAGGTCACTAGGCACGGTTTAACAATGAGAAGAATGCCTGCTAGGTCGCGGTGCCCTCCCTTTCTCTTGTTTGCTCTCAGACCTGACTAATAGGAAATGTTCAGAAGAAATGTCTCTCAATCTTATTTTTAAATACACATAATCTTTGTTCACTGAGACTCAAAAGCTTTATCTGTTTCCTGCATTGTTGCTTTATCAATTTTTCATAAGATCGTGCGAATTTCTTCTTTTTCTTCTTCTCTTCAGGAAAATAGAAGAGGTTCCCTGAAATGATAAACTCCGAGACTGCAAGTGTACAAGAGTGGCAATCAAAGTGGCATTTGGATGGCCGTTTCCCATACTTTCCATGGGTATTTTTCTCTCGTTGCATATGTTTCAGTATCTACCCGTGATTTAGATGCATATGAGATCCTACAATATTTCAGACTCATCTTGTGTGCAGTTGGCTCGGTTACTTCACTCTCACCTTCATCATCTATGCATCGCTCAAGAGAGGAGTCTTCAAGCAACGATTGGTATGATGAGATATTTTCTTGCGCCTTTCGTCTCATTTGAGCCTGGCTTTCCTGCGATATTTGATAGAAATTGATCGCTGCAAGTTAGAAGTTAATTTTTAAACTTTCAGCACGACGTCTTCCTCATTCTATCAGTCGCTTTCCTTATTGATCTTCTTGAGATGAGCCTGAATGTCTATTTCATCCTCAATCTTCATGGCCGCGAGTATTTGCCTACTTCGTATATGGTGAGATTGATAATTGATGAAGCAATGACAAAATAAATTGCGGAACCGATCAAACGAACTCTTTCAGGGCTGCACGCTCGGATTTTTCCTCTTATGCATGCATGCCTTCATCTCATACGTTGATGTGGTACGTAAAATAGTATTTTCGAAACCTCTTTGGACATGCGCAGTCGTTAGAAAACTTATTGCTGTATCTAGCACTCAAATCGTTCAGATTGTCTCCATTCATCGATTCATCATCGGTTTCTGTGGCAAAGCTGTTCCCATCTATTTTATTTACTGTGGATTGGGATTTATTTTTGGTTTAAAGGTATGCACTCAAGGCATTTGGCATCTCAGTAGATAATCGCGAGAATTTTGCATCAACGAATCGAATTGTGAGAATTGTTTGCGGAAAATGAAATTCAAAAATTGGTCTTTATTTCTCTCTAAAACATATTTAGGCTCTGTTCTTTGTTGTCAGTACCATATTTGGAGTAAAAGATATGGTGATGGTTGGACCTGTTATCTGCGAGGGAGTCTACACACTGCGATCCGCTGTTCTCATATACGTAAGCTGACCAATGCTTGATCATCAAAATTGAGCTATTCAGGGCATTGTGATTGCTCTAGCGATCTCGTCCATGATTCCTACCATACTGACGACGCTGATGATACTGAAGGGTTGCTGGAAGCGGCAGATTGGTGTGTTCTTTATATCTGAAGATAACGCGTTCATTGCTTCAATTTCAGACTCTGATGTGTCCATCTTCATCGCACTCTCATCGTGCTTCATTCCTCTCATTTCCTTCGTCGCTTTCCTTGATTTGAGTGAGTTTAAATTTCACATTCACTGAAATTGGGCACTTCTATTCTTCCCCCGAAGATTGATTGAGTTTCACATAGATTGCTCTACTGACAGTGAGGATTGATAATCGTTATGGATAGTTTATAGATAGGAAAAATGGAGAAGAAACTACTATAAATTGCAGGAGTCATGGTGATTTCCATCTTCACGGTGTGGTTCTTCCGCTTCCCGCTGCTCTGTCTTCTCGCGCCTCTGATCGTCAGCGATATCAGAGGTAACGAGAGTTTCGAAATCGTTCGAAACTTGGCATCTGCCTAGTTATCCTAAAGATGGTATAACTTCCATCCTTCTCCTACTACCAATGCTGCCCTAGGAAATATTTTATTTGGAATGAGTGAAACACAACCATTCTTCCGGAGAACTAGCCAAGCGCCCGAGATTTTTGTCGTGATCGTTGCCACATACTTGGCGTGTTGAAAAAAATTCATAAACGACCTTATATTCATGTAATTAAGGAGCCGTCTTCTCAACAATCGCAGATGCGTTTCACAAGCTATTCGGGCGCAAGAAAGTGTCGATTGACTACAGCAGGTTCCAGAACATTGGTATGATGAAGGAAAAGGAAGGCCTGCAGACAGTGGCTTGAGTGCAATTTTCATTAATTTTTCAAATTCCCTACCATTCACACATCCAACTTCATTTATCGATTTTCTGTTGATTTCAAACAATAACGTGCATAAACCTCTCAACCTCTCAATAAAATTTCAAAACGTTCAAATCCTATTTTGCACGCGTCCTATTCGAGCATTCAATCTGATAATCACATAAAAACATCTCATGAAATTTTGAAGATGTTTCGCATTGCTGATAAACATAAACTAGTCCTCTTCTATAAACTGTTCGTTTTCACAGGCTCATGTCCATTGTTATCATCTTTGTTAGGTCTGCACTGTCGTATCAAGAGGTCACCTCATGTCATTCCTCGTGCCAGCTATCGTATCTCTCGCTTAGGTCAACCACTGCATTGATAAGGGCCTCGATAACGCATTGACCATTCTCGATGACCTTATCAACATCTCTGTTCCTATTCACTTGCACAATAAATAATCTTACTTCTACCTTAAACCATCAACTCTCCGCTGGTCCTTATCTTGCCATCACCTGGCGGTGGTGGGGGGGGGAGTGAATATGTATATGATTACAGAAACAGGAGTTTAAGAAATAAATTTTCTTTCGTCGGCCCCTCTCGCATTCCTAAGTGTGAAAGAGATCGCAGTGCCTGCAGTTCGTGTTTGGGTGGGACTTTATGCGTATCAAACAGTTTATGTGCCAGGTCACCGCTCTCACTATCGAAGAGCACTTGCTAGGTCACTAGATGGTGTTATCAATCTATCATACCTTGTATTTGCACTGTGCACTCTCTTCTCTAGTCGTGCTCAATTGTTCTAGATGGAGACTGCTCAAACCTCTCAAGTATTAAAATCTAATTTTTTGCTTTGGTAACTTTCGCGCCTAGTCTGGGCAAATTCCTATGTCGCACTTGCTAGTCCTTTGTACTCATACAAGCACCACGAGATAATTTCAGGACAGGTGTCGAGATGAAAGACCATGCAGTGTTCAGGCTGGATTGGAATCCCGAGCTATATCATCCATGGGTGAGACAACTTTACTTTAGAAATAATTAGAAAGAAAGTTTCAGTTGAACGTCACGTTCAGTTGCCTTGGGTATCTCTTGCTCGCAACTATGATCTATTCCTGCAACAAAAGGGGAGTGCTCAGAAAGCACATGGTAAGCTATATAAGATCTGTCAAATATCACAAAGTACGCGCAAAAATAGTTTATGCTCCCTGTCAGGAACTGTTTATTCATTCCATAAGAAGTGATTTGTTGAGTTGCCGAGTTTATTTACAGCACTCTGTTTTTCCCATTATCTTCTTCGCTCTGTTTTGCGACATCCTTGAAAAAGGCAAGACTCTGTTCTTCTTATTCAATCTAGAAGAAGGCGGAACCTATGTGACCTCGTTTTCGGTACGATTTAACCAAGTTTTCTATTCAAAGAAGTTGCCCTTTTCAGACCTGCACTCTCACATTTTGGCTGTTTACATTCCACTTTACGATCGCCTATGTCGAAGCTGTAAGATACTGAATTCGAATATAAATTAAATTAGTCTTTCAGTTTGTTTCCATTCATCGATTCTTGGTTGAATTCTGCGGAAAATCCGTTCACATCTACTTCATTTACATTGGTTCCGGGATACTTTACACTGTACAGGTATCCAACTGTTGATAGAAATTGTTACCATTGCAGAACATATATTTCAACAACATCTCTTCATCATGTACAACGTTGAACCCCTCCCCCCCACTCTCCGTAATGTTCTCTCTTTCAGACATCCATAATATTTGCCGACGTATTTTTCGGCACCGAAAATCTCGAATTTAACTTTGGACCTGTTTCCTGCGAAGGAATACGTTTAGTCAGCGAATTCTTCTTTGCGGTAAGTGACTTTCTTGATACATCCTAATATTGGCAATTCGATTCCTTCAATGATTCGATGAGTTGAACATGCGCCTCTGCTTGCTTTAGTGAATAAAAGTCGCTTAGGTTACGATGCTCGCCGTTACCTTCGCTTCTGGTATCGCTGTTATCCTCTCAGCACTGACGACCGCCAAGCAATTATTTAAGAAGCAAGGTAAACCTTCTATATTGTCTTATTGCAGCTACAATTTCAAGTAACGCAGTTCGAAATCAATGCATTCATCAACCTTCCAGAATCAGGAGAGTCCGCTTTCATTCTGGCCTCATCGCTAATTACATGCATATTCATGGTCATTCTGGGAAGCATTGAAAATCGTACGTAAATTTTGGGATAGTTGTTTTTCTTTCTCATCTTATTCAGACTCGCAAGCATCTGTCGAGCAAGTGTTTCACGTCTTCTTCATTATCGAGACCTTCCGCTTCCCCATTCTGTGCTTGCTTGCGACTGTGATTATCAGTGATATTAGAGGTTAGTCTTCACCACTTTTCTACACCTGGCCATGTGTGTGATTGCGCAACACAGAGTTGTGTTCAAATCACAGAAGCTGCAATGAAGCTGGAGTTGGGGATCGATCAAACTCATTCAGGCGCTGTCGTTTCAACTGCCTCGGAAATAATCAGCAATCTACTATTCGGAATCTTAGTCATGATGAACAACAGATTGCACAAGGAAATTGGGGATAAGAATGAAAACAAGAAGCACACTCTAGCTTGAGAATCATATACATTTACATTTTTTTTTGTAATACATCCACAAGGACTTTGTTATTCATTTTCCTGGCTTTCATTCGATCATCAATTATGCACGTGAACTACTTGGATGGTATTTTGTACAGTAGATAAAAGTGAATATCTAGCACTTGTCGATTGCTAATATTTGGTTGCAGACCCACTGTATGCATAGAGAAGAGGGAGGTTGACACCCTGTAACCAAAGGCGAAGAGAGGCCTCGTAAAAGAATGCCCGCTAGGTCAGCTTCCCTTCTCTCTACTCTGTTTCCCCCTCTCTCTCCCTCTTCCCAGGAAGGCGGAGAACATCTGACGCCTTCTCTCATCCATTGCGGGCGTTCTTTTGATCAATCTTGGTCTCGAGAGTCTTACTCTATCGATTCTGTTCGCTCTTTTACTTGCCAGGCAAAGAGAGGGAGCATTCGGAATTGGAGTGAGATAGTTTTTTTTGTATTGAATCTTCGTTTTCTCGTTGATCATTGCATGCATATCATTCGAATGTTCCAAAAAAATTTAATGAGACTTATTACTTCTCGATGTCGTCGGGCTTTTACGTGAGGATGAAAGGCTATCCGGCATTCTACTTCTCCCGTTGGCCGATTGGATACTACCCATACGTAAGTTATTGCTCTCCACACTTTGACTAGAAATGCTACCTTCAGTTGAACGTGTTCTCCAGCATTCTTGGATATATTGTGCTTGGAAAGATTGTCTATGCTTGCCGCAGAAAGGGAGTTTTCATGAAGCATATTGTGAGCTACTGTGACGTTATTAACCATCATCAATCAAATAAAAAAAATATTGTAGCACAACGTTTTCCCGATTCTCATGTACGCTTTCGTGATCGATTTGCTTGAAACATACCGGAATCTGTACTTCATGATCAACTTACGGAAAGGAGAAATTTTGTCGACTACTCCAGAGGCAAGCTTTGTTTCCCATCAAATACGATGAAAGTTTGCATTGATTTGCATTACGATTTCGCAATAATCTCCTAGCAACTCAGTAAATATCTCGTTTTTTCACAGGCCTGTACTCTCGTTTTCTGGCTCTTTCCCTTCCACTTGATATTGGAGCTGTAAGACAGTTCGAATATCTTATTCTAGTAAAATCTTTGAGTTCATCTCCATCCATCGATTCATAATCTGCTTCTGCGAGAAATCTACTTCGGCTAAAATGATCTACGTTGGAACTGGGCTCGTATTCGCATTGCAGGTGATTTTCGCATCCAATTCGATGGGTTCGGTCTGGTGCAAGGTCGAATGAGAACCGTTTGCATATTCCGTCATAACTCTTGTCTTTCGTCCTCGTTAGGCTCTCATCCAGTCGGATCTCATCCGACGTAGTTCATTCGGCACAATCGTTCTTCAGGGAGCAGTAGTGCTCGCCGGTTTGCTGTTCGGTACCGAGGACCATAGATTCAGCGTCGCTCACGCTGTTTCTTGCGACGCCATTCGTCTTGTCGGCGAAGACTGGGTGATGGTGGGCGATATCGTGTTCCGCCTTAAAATTGATGCTACTGGAAAATGAAAAAAATAATAATAAAAGTTCGGCTCTCATGCACATCTCCATCAACCCTGCGAGAAACCATTTCATTTAGGGAATCTTTAAAAGATAATTCATTTTCACCCTATTGTCCGGAGATTAGTACAAGCAAATAGCCAAAAATCAAGCATTCTCTTCAGTATTCGTTCTTCTTTATGGCTGTTACTGCTGTTATGACCGTGCTATTATCGCTGCTGACCATGTGCAAGCAAACTGCAACAAAACAGAAAGGTGAAATATACTCAGCCATCTTATTCACTTTTATGGGGAGATAGGGATTCAGAGATTTTTTTTATTGTATTGTCTTAATCGTTTAATATCTCAGATTCGGGAGTGTCCGCGTTCATTCTTGCTTCTTCTCTGACCACTCTCTGCTATATGATCGTTGTGATCGCTTTTGCTTCTCCTTACGGTACAATAATTCAAACATTGACTTGTTAACAAAGGAGTATCTTCACATCTCTGAAGAATATCTAGCAGAAATACGTTTCAGCAAGATACGCAAGTAGCTTCCTCAAGACATCAGTTTCCACCACCTACCACATCGAAGAGTACCGCTTTCTCCTACTGTGCCTTCTCGCTGCATTGATCGTCAGCGATATCAGAAGTCAGTTGAGAGATGCACTTGCATGTGTAGAATTGATACCATTTTTGATGCAAAAAACAGTTCAGGAGCAGTATACTCAACTGTCTCGGAGGCCTGGCGCAAGCTCTTCGGACGTCAGAAAGTCTCGCTGACCGTTGACAATGACCTTGTTCTCGTGAAGGGAGAATGGGACGAAGATGGGAAGAGCCTAATTGAGAGAGATATTCAATCTCATGCTTGAATCATTCACTTAAAGTAATTGAATTCCGAAAAAACTCCGTCATTATCAAATCAAATCACTCGATTTTTTTGACAAATGAATTTTAAATTCTTATCACTTGGTGAATTCAAGCACGTGAAAACAACGATTATGCTCATTCTTTCCTTTCCTCTACGTGGAACATTTTTTTAAAAATTCGATTGCGTTTGCACTGTAATACCGATAGGTACCAGCAGAAGTCGATCAGTTCGCAAATCACAGTCTTACCGTATCACTTCCTCCTGGGTCAACCTTGCTCTGATAAGAGCAGAGGAAAGGGTTTCGATAGTGGTACTGTCTTATCTTATCATGCTAGCATTTGTCCGTCCCCACTTTCCATCGTAGCCCGGTTTGACTAAAACGGTAACCTCTAACATGCTGTAGTGACTAGGATTCTCTTTTTCAAAACGTTTCCGGAATTCCAATAAGATATTATTTCGAATATGCCACGCCACTCATTCTCACTCGTTTTTGGAAATGAGACGGAGGGAAGAGTCATTAAGAATTGCGCATAATTTTTTCTAAAAGTGCCCTAATAGTGACCATGACTGCTGGAGAACAATGGAGTCCGCCGGATCGTGTTACTCGATGGGAAATGAACTCAGAACGTCAATACACCTACCATCCATACGTGAGTTATTTCATTACTTTCTGGACACATTTCAATTGTTAATTCAGCTAAACGTCTTCTTCAGTTGTTTCGGATATCTTCTGTTTGCATTGATGATCCATGCCTGCCAGAAGAAAGATATGTTTCAGAAACAAGTGGTTTGTTGCGATTATTCATGCGATTCCCTCGAATAATGAGAAGTAACTGTTAAAGATGTTCAATAAAGAAGTTGCAGCCCAACGTGTTCCTCATACTCGGCTTCGCATTTGTCATTGATCTTTTCGAGATGGGACAGACTCTATTCTTTATCACCATTGATCCTCAGCAGGGTCAGCTATTTAAAGATTATGTGAAGTCTAATGCAGTCTTATTTAGAACCTGGAGTGAGATACGATGATTACTCGTCATATTACAAGCGCATTCCTAATAAAACAACTGTTGAGGTTAGGCTAGCTCTTCAGCCAGTTTGCACAGAGGATAATGCAATTCAGGCATGCACGTTGGCGCTAGCCCTTTTCGTATTTCATTATCTGCTGACTTTTCTTGAAACGGTGAGTTAAAATTTTGGTACTTGTCTGGTTCTCCGGAAGAATGTCTATGATACATCCACCCACCCCGACCACCTACCCTGCGCTTGGAAATATCTTATTAAGAATGAGTGAAACTCAACCATTCTTCCGGAGAACTAGACAAGTGCCAAAATTTGCACCTATAGACGAGAAACAATTCACTGTTCGAAATACTCCAGATCGTCATAATCCATCGATTTGTTGTCAAGATTTGCAGCAAAGATGTTTCCAACAATGCTGTTTACTATAGCCTCGGAGGTCTCATTGCTATCATGGTTCGACTTACTTTCGATAAGAAAGATAAGAATGCATGCCCGTATCAGGCATCCCTCGTCCTTGCCTCATTCCTCTATGGAACAGTTGATTTTGCTAACAATCCACCAACACCGGTAACCTGCCGAGGCGTCTACATGCTGAGCAGTACATTCGTGATCGTTAGTTCAATACTTATTGTTGATGTTGGAAATCGAGATCTGATGAAGGTTTCCACCAGAGCCGAGCAAAAGTTTCACGGTCTCTCGTTACGCAGTGCTCTCTCGCCGGTCAGACAGTGCGAGAGAGCATGGGAAAGTGAGAAACCGTAAAAGTTTTGCAAAGTTCTGGTTTCCACGAAGCTCTCGATTCAGAGTGTTGGAATCTTCTATTACTTGACTGCATTGATGAATCCTGTTCTCTCAACTCTGATCCTCGTGAACGGTATTGTCAGAAAGCAAAGGTGTAAGTTTTACAGATTTGATCGATTGTATTGAAGGTCACGTAATTCCAGACTCTGGTGTCACTCTGTTCATTTTCATATCGTCGCTCTGTGTGTCGCTGCGACTCATAGTCACTATCGCTGAAGAATACGGTGCGTTCTGTCAATCCCCAGGTTTCTGAAGTAGGCCCGATCTTTACAGCATCCCGTGAAGGAAACTCCAAGATCATCCTTCAATTGCTCGTTCGTGCATTGATCGCTGTTCAAGATTTCCGTTTCCCGATCCTATGCTTCATCGCAGTCCTGGTCGTCAAAGATATCAGAGGTGATATGTTCTGACTGATTTACTCTAGTCATAGCCGAGTAGGCTCAAGTTACATGAGCATTGCAAGACAGCAAAGGTCAGAAAGATATCAGAGGTAGAGAAGATAGTATGCAGATTATTTCAATATGTTTCAGGTGCCGTGGTCTCAACCATTTCGGAAGCGGATCACAAAATATTCGGAGAATATACACTCTCCGCCACGATCGAGTACAAAGTCGTCAAGGGCGATCGCGAAGGAAGCACTTCGAAGAGCATCTCTATTCCACTGTGACTCTACAATGCCTAGTATGTAAAAATTGCTTTCTCCTACATCCTCGAGTATCATTGGGCGTGCACTGTTTTCGTATGCCATTCTCTCGATAAATACCTCGTTCAATTAAATTTTCTAACCCAGGAAAATGGGATGACATAAAAAAAGACAATCAGTGTTTCAAGCTTCTTCACCATCAATGAAACTACTGATAAGTTTCAGTAAGAACTCTGATTTATCTTTCCTTATCTCCCTCCTGCCTTTGGCCGTACTGAGCTTTATCGTTCTATCTCCCATTCCTCACCTGTATCCCCTCCATGTCATCTCCATGTGAAGTCCTGCTGGGATGGGCAGACCTCCCCGGATCGGCAGAGAGGGAGAGGCCACCTCTCTTCACTGCCTGTAACACCTGTCTCGCCGGTCCCGCAGTGCGAGAGAGCATGGCGATAGGGAGAGTGCCTAGGAAAAGGCTAGGTCAACAGCTGGCTTGCATCACCAGGTCACCAGCGTCCCAGTGGAGGGTGCTAATTCGCCCTCTCTTGTTCTTGATTTCTTGATTTTTCGCAATTTTCGAAACACTAATACTTATTTATACGCAGGACTACGATATGTCGGAATATCCAATTCGATGGACTGTCGGTGATCATATCGGCTACCATCCTAAAGTTAGTTTTTTTTAAACAGTTTTCGTGTTCGAAGATTGAAAACAATAAACTGAAGATGCGAGAAATTGAGATAGAAATGGAGCACTGAGCACCCTTGTTTCAGCTGAATATCTTGTGCAGTGCTCTCGGGCATATTCTATTCGCATTCATTCTGTTCTCCTGTCACAAGAAGCGAATTCTCAAGAATCATATGGTTGGTTGACTGATAAGACTTTTGAGAGTTTGACTTCCTCTCTGTTGTTCACACTCATTTCGTAGCGCTCAGGAAATCACTGAAGGTGTACATTTCGGGGGTATGACAAAACGACAACGACAAAACGGCAATGAATGAATGAATTTATCAGTGTCGCTTTCTGGGCGCTGATCAAGATGGGTATCAGAAAGGGGTTTGATCTTCTCATTTGATTTTCATTCGGCCAGGTTCGGGGTGGGGGGATCGGTCTTCTTTCCTTGTCGCAGACCCAATTTATGGCTGGAGAAAGGGCTCCGATCTTCAGAACAGCGATAGAACTTGATGGCATCGCTCGTTGAAGGAATCTCACTAGATTGGAAGTGGTTCCAGCCGTGTTCTAGATTCTTCTTCGAGCTTGAGTCCACCAGGGTCGAATGATCTATCTTTGAGCGAGAATCATTGAACCCAGAACGGAACGGCAATGGGGTCACTAGAAATCGAATAACTCGCTCGAAACTCATGCAATAGCTTGACCTAATAGCTCATTAGAAAGCAAATCGCCTGGGCTATCAAATGGAATAGGTCAGATTTTATGAAAATGTCCGGGAAGCGTTTCTGAATAAAATTAGAACGCAAATTTGAAACATGAAATGTTGTGGAATCGATAGCTACTAATAGTAGGATAATGTGCACAAAGTTTCGAAACATTATCTACAGTTGGAGGAGAATTAGGGGCCGTTGCCGTTTTGTCGGTTGCCGTTTCGTCATGCCCCCTACATTTCAGCCCAATGTTCTTCTTATCCTCTCATATGAGGCCGTTTGCGAAAGAGTCAAGCAAGGGCTGGCACAGCTCAAAAATGCCGACTCTCAGAAAAGGTGTTATTTGGGGTTCTTGAAGGTGCCAAACGCGATCGGCATGCTCACTTTTTCATTTTGAGTCGCCGTTGGCTCCAGACGACATCACGTCGAAATCAAGTTTTCACTGATAGCGCTCTTCTAAAGAAAGCTAAAATTACGCGTGCATGGCTCCCGGGCCAACTTTTGATGGTGATTACGCCTGGCATGTTCATTTTTCATAAATATTTTTATTTAATTTTAAAAATCGAAATTTTCGTAGAGCCAAGGGTAAGTTTGTTCCGATAGCTAGATCGATTCGGAATGACGAGAGGATTTCAAATCTGTATTTGCGAGCTTCCTACCGCATGCCACTCTCGAGAAAATCTACTTACAGTGTAACATCCTCCCCTTCCCATCCACTTG
>LS517136.1:154448-173758 GCA_900490845.1 Pristionchus japonicus | reverse complement strand
CCACCCCGGTTTGAACTTTTGATCTGATCTTGGACGGAAAACAATGAGAGACTCGAGGTAGATCAAAGGACGAGGTCAACAAGATCAAGAGATGACGTAAACAAGTGGATGGGAAGGGGAGGATGTTACACTGTAAGTAGATTTTCTCGAGAGTGGCATGCGGTAGGAAGCTCGCAAATACAGATTTGAAATCCTCTCGCCATTCCGAATCGATCTAGCTATCGGAACAAACTTACCCTTGGCTCTACGAAAATTTCGATTTTTAAAAATTAAATAAAAATATTCATGAAGAATGAACATGACAGGCGTAATCACCATCAAAAGTTGGCCCGGGAGCCATGCAAGCGTAATTTTAGCTTTCTTTAGAAGAGCGCTATCATTGAAAACTTGATTTCGACGTGGCGTCTTCTGGAGCCAACGGTGACTCAAAATGAAAAAGTGAGCATGCCCATCGCGTTTGGCACCTTCAAGAACCCCAAATAACACCTTTTCTGAGAGTCGGCATTTTTGAGCTGTGCCAGACCCAGTCGAATCTGCTCGACTTTCTCGCAAACGGCCTCATATGCATTCATCGTTGATCTTTTCGAAACTGGACAAACGGTGTTTTTCCTCTTCAACATGCCTGATCAGGGTATGAAACAGTGTTTAGATTTTTTTAAATAACTTAAATGATTAAAAATACGTTTTCGTCTTTGTTTGAGAATATGGTGAAATAAGTGCCCAAGATCTCCATTTCTAGACTCAGAATTGGCGCTGTATTATAAAAAGAAATATTACCATTATGAGCGTCACTATGAGGTCATCTCTCTGCCAACTACAGCCGTGGTGAGCACTTTAGTACCTGTTATTAGCGACCGACCGACAAACAATCATAGCCAATTTCGAATGAATAACCAATTTCAGACATGCACACTCGGGTTTTGGCTCGACTGTTTCCACTACCTACTGATCGTTGTTGAAATGGTGAGTTTGATCGTGAAAAGGGGCTGTAGTATACGAGCTTGTTACGCGAAACATATTTCAGTTGATCGCATTTCAACGGTTCCTCGTTCGCTTTTGCACGAAGAAAGTTTCTGATTCGGTCATATACAAAGGACTTGGAATATGCTTCGTTCTAATGGTGCAAAGTGCGAATTTTAGTGTCCTACGCTAAATTTTCTCAGGTATCCTTCTTCGCCTCGTCATTTATGTACGGATCAGCGCTAAGTTATATGTCCGGAATCGGTCCCGTGATTTGCAATAGAGTTTACCTTAATGAAACCGTCTTCAAGGTTTGGCGCTTTTTTTAGAACGAAAACGAGGAATAAGGGCGTATTCCATTTTCTAGATTGGCTGTTTTGTGTGCCTCGCGATTACACTCATTATGCCTCTTTTCTCCATACTTACTGTCATCGACGACATTACAAAGAAACGGAAAGGTATGTCTTCAAAGGTTAAAGTAAGGCCGAAATATGAGTGAAATCTCAATTTCCAGACACCGGTGTGACTCTTTTCATCCTCATTTCATCGCTGATGCCTTTTCTCATACTTCTCTCTATCTTTGTAACTGAAGCGTGTAAGTATTACTTTGCACGCGTTTCCAAGAGATGGTGTTTTTCCGAGATAATTTTGTTTCAAATTTGGAAAATTGTATCAATGAACTACGCAATTATTAGCATTTCTATTCCAGCGCTACGTGACTATCGAAAGATTGGGAAAGTAGTCATTGGTGGATTCTTCACCCTTCAAGACTTCCGTTTCCCGATACTGTGCGTTCTCGCAACGCTGGTTGCTGCGGAAATCAGAGGTGCGTTGCATCATGTCGAAACTGTTTCGACCTTGTTCTTACCTATTCGTCTGCATCTAATTACTGCCAACACAAAAAAACGATATAATTGAGTTTAAGTTTTGCTCTACGCAATTGAGGTATATTTAATTGAGGTATATTTCCTTACAGGAGCTGTATTCTCTTTCATTTCGGACGCTATTCGCAAGCTGCGCGGTCACAAGACAATCTCCATCTCGATTGACTACGAAGTCGTGTTGAAAATGGATGAGAAGAAGCCAATTTCGGACGACTCACAGCCCGTGGCTTGAACATGTTTTGATTGCCCATCTGTTGTGTTTCACTGACTCGACCCCAACCTCGTCTATGATCTCAATGACGTTCATTTTTCTGATAAAAATTTGATATTTGGCCATACCGTTCGTCGAACTGCATGATCCGGATACACTACTATGATCCGGATCCGGTATGTAAGAAATAAGACTCGCACATTCTTCGCATTGTGCATCACAGCTTAGCTCCTATTGCAGCGTGCTTTTGTTCATCCGCGCAAAGGGGAATGCAGAAAAAACATTTCTCCGAATAGCACCTGTTGCACCGGTCAGACAGGCCGAGATCGAATGGATAGAAAGTCTCAGATGGTCTCTCAGAGAGCGGAGAGGGGAGGAAGAAGCGGCTAGGTCACCAGCTGTTCTTGCTAATCTTCACGTCCCAGTGGATGGTATTCTCTCGCGTGCACGATATTACACTTTTATTACTCTTCATCTATGATTCTGCGCAGTTTTTAGCGAAATCGATATTTTTTCCCCAGAATTGCAGGTGGTCATGTCCAAACACTGGGCAGCATTTGATCCCGAGAAAGACACGGTTCGATGGGTACTTAACGAGAAAGGCGGATACCATCCTTATGTCGGTTGTCCTTTTCTTTTTCTTCTTTTACCTATTGCATGCACCGTATTTCAGCAATAGAATACGATTGATGAAAGACTCTTTATTTATTTCAAAAAGCGAAAGCGAATAATGAATCTCGGATAGTACTATCAATTCCAGCTCAATCTCGTGTTCAGTACTCTCGGATATGTTCTCTTCGCGTTAATACTCTTTTCATGCCACCAAAATCGAATCCTCAAGAATCACATGGTTAGTATCGTGCGCAACTGGGTTACTTGTTCCATTGTTATCTGGCTGCTAGTGTCCTTGAAAAACACCATTCGATGTTTCTTTATCTTTTCAATGATATCGAAATATCTCAACACAACGTCCTTCTCATTCTCTCATACGCTTTCGTCGTCGACCTCTTCGAAGCTGGACAGACCATCTTCTTCATAGTCTATTTGCCACATCAGGGTTTGTACGACGTTCGAGACGAAGTCTTCTAATCTGGCCACGCTTTTGCTATGAAATGTTTTACAGACCCGGAACTGATCGAGTATTACAGTAAACAGTATTGGCTCAGTCCGGAGGAGCGTGAAGAGCATAGATCTCTGCCGACTTCTGTTGGGGTGATCACGTTTCATTGTTATTCTTCATTTATTTCATCATGTTCAGCTGTTTTACTATTTCGATTCAAATCAACCCATTTAATTCCAAATTTCAGTCGTGCTCACTGGGATATTGGCTCGAGAATTTTCACTACCTACTGATCATTGTTGAAGCGGTAAGCGATAGATTTCGAGCTTAGTCGTGACACTGAAGTAATCAACTTTTGCTAATTCGTCGAAGGTATCTAGGACATAACTTGGTAGAAATTCTCATGCAGGTAACATTTGTTTTGCGTGCAGAATTTCAAAATTGAGGAACTGATTGAACTCGTAAAAACATTTTCAGTTCATCACATTTCATCGGTTCCTCGTTCGCTTCTGCAACAAGCAAATCTCTATTTCCGTTATCTACAAGGGACTTGGAGTCATCTTCACCATAATCGTAAAACCACCTGATTTAACACACCGAATCCCGAATAAAATCTGGTCTTCTCTTCTCAGGCTTGCCTTTTCGTCTCTTCATTACTATTCGGAACGCCGCTGAAATACAGATCCGGAGTGGGCCCCGTATTTTGCCGTGGAATCTACCTACTATTTGATGGAGCTATCTATGCGGTCAATTCAATTTCATGGGATTGAATCAAATAACTGTTCCAGTATTCATCGTTTTTGTGCATTGCAATTGCATTCATTACGCCGATTTTCAATATTCTCATTGCCACCGAAGATGTTGTCAAGAAGCGCAAAGGTATGTTGCTTATCAACCAAACTGTGCAACATCCTTACGAACAGGAGCTGGAGTAACCATTTTCTTGCTCATTTCATCACTGTCTACTGCTATACTGCTCATCTGCGGGATTATGAGTGAATTATGTACGTACATACTGGTCTTCGATAATTCGCTCTAACATTACAATTTTTTTCAATAAAAGATGAAGCCCAGAAAGTCAACACACTTTCAAGGCAAACAAATGATAATCGGTCAATTTCAGCACGGCATGGTAGTCGTATTCAGAAAATCGCTGATGCGATCGGTTTTCGGTTACTTACGGTTCAATACTTCCGCTTCCCGATTTTGAGTGTTCTCGCTGCATTGGTCGTCACGGAAATCAGAGGTACGTTTATCTCATAAGTGTAGTGACGCTCCGGCTGCTGTATCATTGAGGGCTGAGTGCGATATCTTTTTTTCAATGATAATTTCTTTCAGAAGCTGTCTACTCTCATATTTCGAAAGCTTTTCGCAGACTGCGCGGACGCAATACAGTCTCATTCTTGATTGATTACGAAGTCATGTTGAAGATTGATGAGAAGATGCTGGTTAAGGAAGATCCGCAACCTCTGCCTTGAACAAGCCTAATGAGATCTTTCACCTAACCTCCATTTCCTCCTTCAATCTCATGTTTGCACAACAATGCCCGAACTTCTGACAACTACTTGTCATTGTGTATTCTGTTTCCCAAACTCGTGACTGATGAATGATTTCAATATTTTCAATTACTATCTCTCTCGATGATCCCAGCATTAAATTAAAGCACTCTCTACATTTTACGTGTTCTCTCGTCTCTCTGATAGGTGCACTGCCGTTGATCTCTTGTCTCCCCAACCGCATGCTTTGAGACTCCCGCTGGGCTGGAGCAAGGAGCAGAGGGAGAGCGAGAGGGTACAGGGAAGGGCAACAGCTGATGCCTTTCTCTGAGAGAGAGAAGATGGGAAGAGTGGTGGAGACTTCGCTACACCGCCAGGTCTCACTCACGCTCTTTCTCAGCGATTTTAAAGCGTTTTTTGTTAAATGTTTTCGTAAATCACTAATTGATTTTCGCTATGCTGCTTGCAATGGATGGTCAGTGGCCGAAGGCGCTTTTTTTTTTTGAGACTGGATTTTGGCCGTATCATCCATACGTGAGTCTGGAATCTCGCACAAATCCCTAAAATTTTCAATTTAAATATATATATTTTCCAGTTGAATGTCCTCTTCAGTACGCTCGGATACGTTGTGTTCGCAGTTATTATTCATGCCTGTCGTAAAAATGGATTAACCATTTATTACAAGGTCAGTTCTGATTGCTTTTGCTTCATGGTTCTAAAGTGCATTCCGTTATATGAGAATAGTCTTTTTGAAATGGACTGGATAAAATATAGATTGTGGTTTCAGCACAATGTGCTGCTCATCCTCACATACGCTTTTGTTATTGACGCATTCGAGATGGTTCAGAATCTTTACCTCATCTTCAACACGACAGTTAACTGTATGTTCGTTGGTAATTTGGCTGTGTTCTGGACAATTTCATCTATTGATGGTTAATCGAATAGTTTTGAAGATCGAACGAACGAAGGCAGATACAGTGTTAAGATCCCGGCGTCATATACGGTGAGATTCACGCTCGAGCGAAAAGTCTAACCAATCGTGTAATTGCTATTTGCAGACATGCACGTTGGCATTCTGGCTGGTCCTCTTTCATTATCTCATCATTGTAGTGGAAGCGGTGAGTCAAATGGGTACTTGCGGAGTTAACCAGAAGAGTGTATATCCAGCATCCAACCCTGACCTCCAACCCTACTTAGAACAATTCAAATTATAGTATCGATGAAACATATCCATTCTTCTGGGAAACTAAACAAGTGCCGTCAAATAGCTTATGATTCCATTCTTTTGATTCCTCAAAAGTAATCTCAGCACTTCAAATTATTCAGAGCATCTCTACTCATCGTTTCATTGTGCGTTTCTGCGGAAAATCAGATTCCAACTCAGCAATTTATGTCGGACTCGGAATCTTCTTTTCGATCATGGTAGGTTCTTTAGAGCCAGGCTAACAGCAAAGTCCCTAATTGCCAGGCATCTGTGCTTGTCGCAACGTTTCTGATAGGTGAAAAAACAAGCTTTGCATTTGCTAACGCAGTGCAGTGTCTCCCAATCTTTGGATTCAATCCGAACAAATTCGTCTTTGCGGTATGTCTTTTTCATTTTGAATTTTTGTGAACTTCAATAGAGAGTGTGTGAGATGTCTACGGAAACGAAACGTGCGTCAGGACTGTTTTCTTCAGATTCTAATAATTGCGTTTACCACGACTTCGATGGTCGCTCCTATTCTGTCGACACTAACTTTGATGAAAGGAATCGTGAGAAAACAAACCGGTACGTTTTAGTCAAGACTACATAACCATTATTTTCAAAATTTGACAAATCCTAGGCTTTCTCTGTTCAATTTCTTCTTTGCAGACACTAGCACATCAGTTTTCATCCTCATTTCATCGCTCATGATTTTCTCCATCGTTTTCGCTTTTATACTTCAATTTATAGGTATGTGTGTTATAGTAAGTATTCTAAGTTGATATATTTGCGATGCCCAATTTTCAGTATCTCCCTCCGACCCCAAACCAGACCAATCGATTGTATCGGCCTGGCTCTTCATGCAAGACTTCCGCTTCCCGACCCTCTGCCTCCTCGCCACTCTTGTTGCCACTGATATTCGAGGTGAGCACCTATCAAAATACCCTTTCGAAGTTACTTTCCGGTCGCACTATGCATAGTAATCCTTCATGTTCATGCTGGCTCGTCGGTGTCTATAAAAGCACCGTTTTAGGTGCCGCGATCTCTACTGTCTCTCACCGCAGTCGCAAGCTGCGGTGCCCGCAGAATGCTGCTCCTGCGATTGGAACAATTGACGAGGAAATATTCATCGATATCGTGCAAGAAAAGGAAATTATGGAAAATGATCATTCTCTAATATGAACTGTGTACTTTAATATTTTCGATCAGTAATAAAATTTATTCAACAACAATCGCAAAGATAGGTAGAAAAGTAATGCGATACGGCAAGAAAAGAAATGGGACGACGGGTAACTACTCTTTGCTCAGCGTGAGCTCTGATATCTGCGTATTAATATCAGTGAATTTCCGGAAGAGAGCTCCTGCAATCTCTCCAGTGATTATTGCTCCAGTCTGTGATTCGACGAATCGCATGGCAAGAAATCCATCTGCAATTACATAAATCCCTGAGTTTATTGATTTTATAGTCCTTGACATCCGAGATCGTAGAACAACTGTACTTTCACGTATGAAACACACCTGTCGTTAGTCCAGAAACAGCAAATTGGTTGACTAAGAGATTGTCACAATCGTCGGAGTATCTGTGTGCCTAGAATGGTAGATCATCTCACTACGAATCGAATATCGGTAGCAGTATTTGCTATAACCTTGGACAGCCACTTCTGGCAAGATGATATACGGGAGCGAGCGAAGAAAAGCTGACAAGTGCTGTAGATGATGTTGATAATCGACACGAACAGAAGAGTTATGAACCAGAACCTGAAACGCAGACACACATTGATATTCTATGAACGATAGATTTACTGACCAAAGAAAGAGATAAATCTTCTCGTTGAGCTGGTTGATGTGCAGTACGCACTGCACAGTGTATCGACTGGTTCCACCCAACTTGCGCACTCCTACATCGCAGAATATCACTCGCGGAAACGCCGTTGAACTGTCTTCACCATTGATCACCTTGAATGACACTGTGTGCCTATTTCGAGACCTATCGTGACTCACATCAAGCACCCAGAAACTGTTTGCCGTTCCGAAAAACGTGTTCATGAGCAATAACTGGAAGATCAGGTTCACAAGGTAGTCGGTCTAAAGGTAATTAATGAATACAGTCAAGTTACCAGATTTAGCTCCATTGTTCTGCTGCTGTCCAATTATCATTACGTAATCTATCATTTTCAAAAATCACCTTGGTGAAAATGTAGAGTATGGATGTTGACGAGCAAAGCAATCGTCTAAAACGGTGACCATTATGTAGTGCAATAACTGCATACGTCAAATAGGGTCTAGCTGAGCCATTTTGCCGATGTCCCTAAAGCATTTTCCGACGACGCCTATAAAGCGAAATCAATTTTTTGCATGGGTTTATGAAGTTTTTTCGGGCTGCCGACTTGGGTTTTGTCAGAATGCCGACATCACCTCTCGCACAGTCAAGACCTATTTGAAGTATGAATAACTGTGTTGATCGTACCTGAGAATGAAGGTGCGGTTCTCGTGAGGCCTCGATGTTAATTTATCATGCAGATACTCAGCGAGATTCTTCGCTTCGGTCTTTCTCTGTTCTACTGGCAAAGTGCGCATCTTACGAGCGCCACTGACGACGCACTCGATATCGATTCCTGCAACGATTGAGACGTTTCAAAAAGCTTCATTGGTTGCAAACCATTCAACCGGTTTAGCGCTTTCCCGATCCAGTTAGGCAGGCAGAATAGGATTGCTTGGAGAACGAGTATGAACGGAACAAACTGGAGGTATCTCGAGACTGTCTGACGAGAAAGGGTGATTACGCAAAATGATAACATTCGACAAAATTATGAGGCACTTGTCAAAGAAGTTAGTAGGCTAGGGAGTTTCTATGCATCTTGAAGGATTGAGCAAAAATGTGGAAAGTTTATGAAAGCAATATTCTCACCCGAGCACGGCCAAAAATGCGGGGATCAGGGAGTGTGTAGCCACTGTTCGAGAAGCAGAAACTCTCCGTGTACTGCTCCCATGCATCCCGGAACTCCAACGGGGTCCAACATTCGATTGGTGAGCCGAAGAACCTGCGATCATTCAAAACAGATGAAGTTTTTTTTTCGGGATATCACTGCTAGGAGATCAGCAGCGATCATCTCAATGTTTACCAGAAGTGGGAGCTCAGGGATAACAGACATGTCAACAATTGCAATGCGAACTGACTGCTTAGCGGCAACGGTCGAAGCAAAGAAAAGTAGTATCGCTGGAGTGACAAAGCTGTTGAGAGAATCGACGCGGTCGTTTAGTGGATGGGGCCGGAGAAAGCTCCAAACCGATTTGGGAAGCATCAAAAATGATATAAATGAAGAAAAGGGAAATGGGCAGCATGTGAAAACAGCAGATGAAACGAGGGGGATTCTCTGGTTGCACATTGCTGCTTACTAATCACGAATTTTTAATGCCTATTACTAATTATTGACTACTTATCTATTAATAATCGTTCTCCTTCAGATGCTGATGATCCGTGTTAAAGATACACAGAGAGATACAAGAAAGTGGTTCATTGAGAGTGGGATGAAAGATGAAGACACGAATGCGGCATGTGGAAAAGTGTCAGTGTCGATTACGATTGTTCACTCTAATGTGAACAAGTGGGAGAAAGGTAATCCAGTTCGTAACACTGTGTGTAGGATAACAAGCTCAGTTTGTGCTAGATTGAGCCCTAACTCGTTGATCAGCGAATCTTTTCTGTTAATTTTCTCAGCCAATTTTAAGATACCGCGGTAGACGAAAAAATTGCTCCCTTTGACGTTCTGAGATATATTGAAAACAGGAATACAAATGCCGACAACTAGTACGAAATTTTCATAAACGTGATGTCCATTGCGTATTGAGGTGTGCCTAGTTTTTATCAAAATATGAGAGTGAATCATCAAAGTGAAACTGTGTGACCAGATGTGTCTAATGTATGCAGAGAATTTGATAAATCCTTGGAGAAAATAAAATTGATAAACCGTGTGAGCAGTCAGTGATAACGCGTTATAATAACATTCAAGTGCTTATAAATACTAAGCTATGAATAGGGGCCGCAACGTAGATTCAATATTTATCACTATGATGCCAAATGTGTGCTCAAGGTGTCCCTCGTGATCCCAGCAACATCATACTTTTTACCGAAAGTCGATATATTGTCTCCGAGGCGCGCTAGAGCCCAAGACGTGCGCGCGCAAAGGAGGGGAGGGAAAGGAGGGAGAGGCGAGAGGAGAGAGAAAGTGGGCGGAGCCTCTCTCGCGTGTGTCTCTCTCCCTCCCCCCGCCCTCTCGCCCCGCTCTCCCCGCGCTAAAAACGCAGCTCGGGGGTCATCCCTAAAATTTCGAAAAAAATTCTAAAATTCATGAAAAATTCTGTTTAGTCAGAAAATCGCTGTAGGTTTGACTTTCCTCATCGGGAAAGGGTGAAATAGGCCTATTCCCGACCTTGACATCGATTTTTGACCAACAAGGAGAAAACTTTTTCAAGGTCTACAGGGCTCAATCGATAGTGGGTGCTATTAGCTACAAAACGCGCTTTTGATCGAGTGATTTGGTTTAGAATGAGCTTTGCGTTTTCTCGCGCACGCTCGTTGGCCGCGCATCACGCCCGTTCAAAGTGGGCGGAGCTTGCGGCCCCTAGCTATGAAATAAGAAAACAATGGATGCTGAGGATGCTCTCTTTGTAGGCGTATTTTCAGCCTGAATGTTGCGTTGCTGCTTCTAACTGTATTGGGAATGAGTCGTAAGTTGCCAGCATGATCCTAACCATTGGTGTTGTTCAAAATGCACATCACTAATCTGAAAATCCGTTTCAGAAGCTCGAGTGGACTTTAAGTTCAGTAAGGTCTACGATGAATACGACTTCAGAGGACAGTCCAGTGTGAGATATTTTCCGATATTTCAACTTTTTGTCGAGTAACAATGAAAATAGATATTTAGAGTTATATTCAGAGTATCTCGCGCTCTCCAATGTAACACTAAGAAGAATCCCAGTATTTAGAGTTACTAAACCTGCTTAGGTCACAATCGAAGGTCTCTATTCGGGTGTCTATGCCATCTACGCATCAATCACTCCGGATTCACGAAAATTCGCCGCCAATCTGCTCATTCAGCTCCCCAAAGGGTTCATCAGGTTTGAGCTTCATGACTAAGCTTCATACCCCTGTCTCATCTTCAGAATTACTGCTGCAAATGCTCTCTGCGTCTGATAACGGAACCACAAACTAAATTCGACTATTCAGCGTAGCCGATGCTGCCGCTCGCATCGATCCAACGACAAGCGAGAAGCTGCTTCTGCTCATCAACGTAAATTTGACTTTGCATCAATCATCCAGTTTAACGTTTTGGAGAAATTGATACGGTGATTATTGTGATTTCAAACGCCAACCTGGCAGCTGGTCCTCTCGCTTTGTACGTAGTCGACAGTTACTTTTCCGGTTTGTACTTTCTGATTTTATAAGTAATTGACGGTATCTGCCTTTCTGAATACAGTATTTCAGTCCATCCTTTCGCCGAGGTTTACGAAGCCGACGGTTTGAACATCTCGGTCAGCACGTTTCCTCTCACCGCAACAGTGATGAGTACTCGACCGTTCACCCTGCATCAGGCACCTCGATACGGAAATCCGGATGTTTCGGTAGGGTTTCCCTCCTTCTAGTAGATCACCCGCGCATTTTGGAGCCAATCCACAAAATTTCAGCCGCAAGGCATTGAAGCCACTCTGAGCGGCGTGGAGGGTCTGCAAGACTACAGTTCGTGCTGGAGTCTCTTTTTCAGGAGGTAAATCGAGCATCGAGAAACGGATGGCACTTCTCCTCTTTTTGTCCATCAAAAACACATCAAGCCTAATTGTTTGATTGTTTATTATATAGAACAGCCTTCACGATACAACATTTCAAGCTCCGGCAGTCACTTCACTGGTCTCGCGATGGAAGTCAACGGGCCAATCGTTACTCTGTACTATGACAACTTCAACTTCGGTTTGCCGCTCCCTCATCTTACAGCGACGATCGGAATCAGTGAGTTAATTTGCCATTTACGGGGAAAACAGGCAAGTAGTGCACGGTTCTGTGAATCAACAGAAGATGATTTCAGCCCTATCGCTCCAGTTTCTACGACCTCAGCTCGCCTATTCATGCCGAGATCACGAACTATAGGTGGGTTTACTTTTGCTTCTGATAGCCAAGTGATCAAGCAGAATGCCGATGCCTCTATATATATATCGGGTTGACTCATAAGTTTCCGTGGGTTTTTCATTTTGTGTATAATAGCTTGCCCTGTCCTTCTGATTGAACTTGTCATCTCGAGCTTTTTCATAATCAATGCGCACGTGGATGCTCTTTCAAACGCGCTTTATTATGAGAATATCCTAAGAGAAAGAAATTCTCAGTGCTACTTCAAAGTGAGCGAAGTGGCCAATTTTCGAAATAATTTACAGGCCCAGTACTCTTCGAATACAAGCGATAGGCTCAAACTAACATCACTATCGCAAAGCTCGACTCCTAGGCACTTGAGAAAAAATAGTAGTACCGGGCAGTCACTAATGCGGCTATCAAGGCAGTCGAATATTCCAAACGATGATGATTCTGAAATCGATGAAATTTTATTTATCACATCTTGTATTCGCATCGAGTGATCTAGAGATCCCGCACTAGCTGGATCATGAAGTGTTTATCGTGCCTGACGTTCATTATTTATTTGGGAATTATCCGATACTCCGCACACGAGCAGGATTTTTTCGACTTTCATGGTCTAAAATTAACCCTCAAAATTTGCACTTAAGGAGCTCCTACGCTGCAAGTACAGCTTCAACACCACATATTATGTGCTCATTTGAAGCAGCAACCCTTGCCCTATCCCTGCTTCTTGGGGGAATTTTTATTGCTCGCTAGCATTCAGATGGTAGGCTTGGAAAGCTAGCCCGTAAATTCAACATTTTCACAAGTATCCGCATCCACATCAACATAAAAATATTTTAGCTGAGCATACGCCAGCTAGGTCCAATTCAATACTGCGAGTATATTACCTCAACACCCTCCCACATTGTCGTCGGAAGTTATCTGATTGACTGCTACTGGCGAGCCAATATTAAAATAAATAAAACCCGCGGAAACTTATGAGTCAACCTAATACTTTCTTCATAGTGCGGCCACTTTCGATGTGCAAGTGGCGACCAATACCGATGCTCTCACGCTCACGGATACGGACAGTGGATTGAGCGATAAGATGGATGCGAAAATTTGGCGAAAGATCATTAATGATTCATTTCAGCATCGTCAGTACTGCTGACCACAAAAATAATGGTTTTTGGAACCGTTTGCTTTGACGGATCTCTTGAACATTAAAAAAATTTCAGAACCTGGTTGTCGACTGGACACCAAATGGTATGGGCAGCGATTACTTCCTCGTGCAATGGAATACAACCACTATCAGTGAGACTCACATTTGAGCTGACCCTATTGGTTGTACTAGATAAACATGGTTGTATTGATTATGTTTGAAACCAGATGGGTCCTGCATGCCTACGGCATGCCCGGTGTTCCCTGAGAATATTGGAGAATCATCCCTCCCCACTCTTCCCCCTCCCCCCTCTCCTCCCTTCCCCTCTATGGCGAGACACCTATTTCGCAATATTTCGCAATCCTGAATTTCGCAATATTTCGCAATCCTGATGAGAGTCACGCGTGTTGCGAAACTTGTTTACGTGTATTTCGCAATTGGTGGACACACGGACGGACGGACGGACAGACGGACGGACGCACGGACACCTCTGCTTTATATAGGTGTATGATATTCTTCGAATCGCGATTCGCATAATAATTGCAATCAACAAGAAGATATATTGTAGGTACGGCTAGTATGTTTTAAATTCTATTCGACGTCAGAAGTAACAGATGTTACTGAATTATAGCGAATTGAGCCTAGAGTGTATCGGAATCCACAAAGTGTAGTCAGCTATGCTCAAATAGTAGCCAAGCACACTGACGTCATTAAGGCCAGCATACCTCTCCCGAAACCGAAATAAAGAGCAGTAGTAGAGCTTGAGCAGTTGAATCTTGTTCAGTAATGAGGCAAACTGTTCTACTATTCGCTCTTGCAACGGCTTGTTCAGCATCTTTGAGAAACTTGACTAACACTGAGGTGAACAGGCATCTTATGTTTAATCGCGTAATTCTGCTAAACATTTTTTTCGATCACCGATATACTCGACGAGCATAATGAATTCCGTATGAAGTTGTCGAGCGGCCGGAAAATTGTCGATGGAAAGGACTTTCCCGCAAGAGTGATTCCTCTCGCAAACCTGTTGAGCTTCGAACCTTTTCTTATGATCAAATATATGACTTGTATGCGATTATCAAGTCGTTTTTAGACATGGGGACGAAAGCTAGCGAGATCTGCGGGAAAAATCGCCGAGCTCTGTGAAATCCCTCCCTCAACTGCGGCCATGAACACTCTGTTCTTTCCGGGTACCGTTCACGTAGGTTATCTCTCGCATTACGTGCTGTTCGAATGCATTTGGATGTTGTTCTTGCCCTAGTCATTCACTTTCTATTGATGTTCATATCTCAGCTCTTCACCAAATCTGGCCTGGCTGCATACGCTGCTCAATATTGGAGCGTCGAAATGGTTTACGTAGCCTGGCGCTCGATGAACCGAACTGTGCCCATTGAAGAAACTGGAGTGAGCGAAGCAATCCAGGTAGCAGCGTCTTGAACAGAGCACGAAAAGCATGAATAAACTCTCCTCTTTCCATAGACTCTCTCACGGGCGAGAGTCACTAGATTCAAGAGGGCCTGTTCTTGCTTTCCGTACTCACTCTTGAAGCACTCTGAGAACACCAAAAATCACGATGTGCATCGATAAGATATCCTGGATAAACTGAATCTTTCGTTGCAGATGGCGCGTCCGGAGTCGCGCAAGGTCGGTTGTGCGGTCTCACTCTGCTAAAAAGAAGATAAACCGGAGCTTGTCGTGTGCAAACATCTGAAACATAATGCGATTTTCGACAGACGGCTAATAGTTTCTCATTAAGATTGCCTTCATGAAAGAGCAATCGCGCATCTGTGCACTCGCGCGTTGCTATGTGAGAGATTGCGAATAGAAAGAGGGTGGGAAGGGGTGAAAGGAAGGCGAGATAGAAGTGCGCGCGATACGTGGCAGAGCCAGAGAAATAGAGACACTAACAATCTTTCCGTCCACCTCTTAACCTCGCTTGGTGTTCCGTTGACTGTTTTTACTTCCTTATATGTCCTTTTCCGAGCCAGAAACCCTAAATCCACGTTGGGCTTGACAGTTTGCCTCGGCATCGATCAATTGTTGCTAAATTTCCGACTATAACATTCTATCTCTCACCGTTTACTGGCTGGCCTGTGTCAACGTGGAGCTGTCTGTTCAAATAGAATGTGGATACCCTTCGTATATCATTTTAAGGCCTCGTGGAGGTAAACGCATCTCAAACGAAAGCAAAACGCAAGTTCTGTGTGTCTGGGGTCATTTCTGGTCTTTTTGTGATGCGACGCGAGTGCGGAAGTGGAGGATGGAGGGTTGTAGAAAGAGAGAGGGGATGAAAGTGCACGTGACAACCGCCAGTGAAAGAGAGGCAAACAGGTCCACAACCTTGATGGGTCACTCTAATCGATGCGATCTTGCGCACTTTCAATGTCGCGCGCGTTCCTCTTTCACTTCGCTTTCTCATTCACGTCTTGGTTTTCAAAACATTTCTTATGTGTTCTGAGACAGTTTCCTGCTCCATTGTGGTGCTTTGCAGGTGAATGGACGAAGCTAGTTGCTCGCAGCACTGTCTGATATGCACTGCGCCGATAAACTCGACCCGATTCGGAATGGATGCTTGCAGGTTTGAAATCGAGTTCCTTATAACACGTTCGTCTGAGATTTGGTCGACCTTAGAAGAATTTTTTTTCGGCCCCTGATTAAGAATTTACATATTTTCTAATAGATCTTCAGGGCTTGCTCAGCCTTCTTCAAGCGCTCCAAAATCGCCGGACGCAAGTATGCGTGCAGGCAAGGTGACAAGAAGTGCGCTATTGGCAAAGGTGGGTCAAAATTCTCACGATTTCTTTTCTGTTTCGAGTCGTTTCAGATTAGTATCGGATGGGATTGGTCTTTTGTATCAGACCCGTTTCCAGACGAGAAATTCATGTGTCGCGGTTGTCGCTTCGAACGGTGCATTGCTATTGGAATGGTGTGGGATGGACCGATGAGGATACGAAGGAAGACGACAGCGTCTATACTGAGAAGGATAAAAACGGAGATGAAGTTGGTTTTGAAGATTTGTTGCTCATGTATTTGGGGTAATGGAAATTCTATGAATTCAAACGATTCGCTGAATTTATAGAATTTCAGCGATTTCGTGAAGCGAAGACGCTAACAAGAGCTGAAAATCATAAAGCAGCATGGAGGGCATTCAAGGCAACCACATCCGACAGAGGTATTGCTTTTTTGTTCATTATTCGATTTGAAAATTCAATCTTCAGGAAATCTACAATGTAAACCAGGAAACGGTCATGGCAATTTATCGAATATTTATTAATGAATCACTGAAATTTTTCAACAATGTCTATCCAGTCTTTTCCGAGATTTGTAAAAGAGAGAAGGTGAGCTCTGGGAATACGTTTGATGAATTACATTTCATTAAGGAATTGATCTTCAAAGATTACATCGGTAAGATGAGTATTGTTGAATGCCACCAGCGAACGCATCAATTGTGGGGTCCTTCGAGTGAATAGTGAGTTAATTCGAGTATTTTACAATAATGCAGCAATTTCTGTTCAGTTCAATGATCTCAACGATGCTCTTGATGAGGCGAAGTTCCACGGAGTTACAGAGGATATGGAAAATAAGGAGCTTGTAATAAGGTAATTTTGCGTTACTGTTATTGACTAAACAAACAAAACTTTTCAGCTACACTCAAAAGTATGTCGATGACCAAGCGGAAATTTTTCATCCCGTTTTCAACAGGTCGAAGCTCACTGAGAGAGAATACAACGCATTATTTGCGCTCGTGATGTTTGAAATAGGTATTCAGCATTTCGCTGACAATGAGATAACATTTTTGTGATTTCCACAGATATTCCATGCGATCTATCGGAAAGGGCAGAGGAAATATTGTATAATTATCGTCGAGAGGCTCTGGAAGACCTTCAGTTATACTACAAGAAGGAGCTGTGTCTCAGCGACTTTTCTACGAGAATAGGCAATCTGATGAGCGCTAATCACGTCATACAGGTGATTTTTATTTGAACATGAAATACAAGTCTATCATTTTCAGGAATGCCAATCACTGTTCAAAGTATTTTACCGTTTCTTTTCGACCATGTTCGATGTGTTTATGGCTGATAATGTTGTTCGGGACTTTCACTTTGATTCGTAAGAAAGTAATTAAGAGACCATCCATGAGAAAACGTAACGACTGTGTGGAGGGCCCCGGATGGCCATATCCCCGTTATATTTTTCTCGCAGAGAGGGTCCCGAGGGAGGATCGGAGGCACCATTAGCTAAGGTCACGGATCGTTTTTGGGTGAGATACGGGTACCCCCTGTTTCTGGCCTCAAAATTAAGAATTGCTCAGAATACCTACTTGTAACGTTTTTCCGATGTCTTTTTACGCGTAGATTCCAAAAATCGCCACCAGAACTCACCAAAATGAAAACCGACAAAGTTACGGTCGAAAAACGATTTTTAGAGCTCCGAAAGGTAACTTTTCGCCCTGTAAAAAATCTAGTTGGTCATGGGAGGAGCTGTTCTCGCCGTTTCTACCAACTACAGCACCAAACTCATTTTGGGTATTTTTCAGAATTTTAAAAATGCCGGTATGTACTTAAAATTTGGCCTGAACTTGACATTGGAGCCAAATCGCCAATATGGATCTTGCTGTTCTCGTTCTGATTTCCCTTCAACATCGTATTTTTGTTTTGATTTAACTATTTCTAGTTCGTACTGGTCAACTTGTGGTGTTTCCGAAGTATTTAGTCAAGAATCAAGCGAAATCCTGTTTTCAGGAAATCTATTTTTCTTATCTTATTTTATTTTCGTGATTCTTCTAATTTGATGTGAGATATTTGCACATTTTATGCAAGAGTCTGTTTCTAGTTATCAGCAGCGAGTTTTTGTTCCTATTTCTTGATCATTTGCATACCTGAAACACACATATCTTGTGTGGCAACTAACATTTATGACGTTTTCGACAGCTATTTTCGCCAGATTTGGATGTTTCAGGTATGCAAATGATCAAGAAATAGGAACAAAACCTCGCTGCTGATAACTAGAAACAGACTCTTGCATAAAATGTGCAAATATCTCACATCAAATTAGAAGAATCACGAAAATAAAATAAAATAAGAAAAATAGATTTCCTGAAAACAGGATTTCGCTGGATTCTTGACTAAATACTTCGGAAACACCACAAGATGACCAGTACGAACTAGAAATAGTTAAATCAAAACAAAAATACCATATTGAAGGGAAATCAGAACGAGAACAGCAAGATCCATATTGGCGATTTGGCTCCAATGTCAAGTTCAGGCCAAATTTTAAGTACATACCGGCATTTTTAAAATTCTGAAAAAAATGCCCAAAATGTGTTTGGTGCTGTAGTTGGTAGAAACGGCGAGAGCAGCTCCTCCCATGACCAACTGGATTTTTTACAGGGCGAAAAGTTACTTTTCGGAGCTCTAAAAATCGTTTTTCGACCGTAACTTTGTCGGTTTTCATTTTGGTGAGTTCTGGTGGCGATTTTTGGAATCTACGCGTAAAAAGACATCAGAAAAACGTTACAAGTAGGTGTTCTGAGCAATTCTTAATTTTGAGGCCAGAAACCTCTCTGCGAGAAAAATATAACGGGGATATGGCCATCCGGGGCTCTATTCCGTTCTCTGGTGGATGGTCTCTTAAATGCTTATTTTTGCTGTCTTACGAAAAAATGCTAAATGCCTCGAAATGTGCAATAAACAATATTTATTCCTATATTTGTCACAATATCGACATTCAATATCACTAACGAAAAACAACGACACAATAACTCCTGAATTTGTCTAAATGCATGAGAAAATGCTTCTTCTTCTTCGCAATTCGTCATGCCATATTTCTAAAGCTCCACTTTCCACTTCGACCTTCATCATCCCAATCGCGTACGTTTCCCCTTGGTGACTCTCGGGCAGAAGTTGATCTGCTTGCGCAGCTTCAGGAATTCCTCAACAGACAACACTCGTATTTGCGATCTCCGTAGCGAAGACAAAACTCCACCATTTATTTTCCAAAATCAGTTCTTTTCAGTCTTGACAAGAAGAGAAGAATCCACGGCGGCGAAGTGAAGGTGATGTATTGTTTATTTTTACTGAACCGGAGCGCCGAGCTCAAAGGTGGGCCCTTTACCAACGGTCTGCACGCTCCTTCATGGTTCAGATTTTTTTAGTCTTGAACTGAAGAGTAGACTCCACGGCGGCGAAGTGAAGGTGGTGTATTAATTATTTTTACTGAACCGGAGCGCCGAGCTCAAAGGTGGGCCCTTTACC
>LS517136.1:136986-149134 GCA_900490845.1 Pristionchus japonicus | reverse complement strand
ACTGAACCGGAGCGCCGAGCTCAAAGGTGGGCCCTTTACCGCCGGTCTGCACGCTCCTTCATTGGTTCAGATTTTATTAGTCTTGACATGAAGAGTAGACTCCACGGCGGCGAAGTGAAGGTGATGCATTGTTTATTTTTACTGAACCGGAGCGCCGAGCTCAAAGGTGGGCCCTTTACCGCCGGTCTGCACGCTCCTTTATTGGTTCAGATTTTTTTAGTCTTGACATGAAGAGTAGACTCCACGGCGGCGAAGCGAAGGTGGTGTATTGTTTATTTTTACTGAACCGGAGCGCCGAGCTCAAAGGTGGGCCCTTTACCGACGGTCTGCATGCTCCTTCATTGGTTCAGATTTTATTAGTCTTGACATGAAGAGTAGACTCCACGGCGGCGAAGTGAAGGTGGTGCATTGTTTATTTTTACTGAACCGGTGCGCCAAGCTCCAGCGTTTAATTTAAAACTATTTAGAAGAAAAAAGGTATCAAAATCAATTTACTTTCAAACATATAAACCTGCTCAAAATTCTGTTGAACAGCAACATTCGCAAAATGCAAAATTTGGAAACGAAATTGCATTTAAAAACCAACAAATTTCTTCCTAAGACAACCTGATTCCTGCTTTCTTCGCTCCACTTCATGCTCGTAAGTCGTCGTCACCCCGGGGCTTCCAGTGAAGAGCTCGTTGATGGCGGCAGGAGAGCGGCAGCGCTTCTTGTACTTGCCGACCTGTGATACTGTAGGTTACGGTAGGTCATGGGGGTACTGTAGGTTACGGTAGGGACTTGGGATTCGATAGATTACGGTAGGTATGTGGAATACAGTAGTTAGCGGTAAATGGATTTGATACGGTAGGTTACGGGGTAGGTAAGTGGGACGCGGGAGGTTACGGTAGGTGAGTGGGATACTGTAAGTCGCGATACGGTTCCATCGGTTGGGTACTGTAGCTTTTGATTACGGTAATTTACGCACTGGGCGTACTTTCCGGCGCATCCAGCGAAAAGCTCGTTGATGGGAGGAGGTGAGCGGCAGCTCTCCTTGCACTTGTCGACCTGAGGGATACTGTAGATAACGGTAGATCAATGGGATACGGCAGGAGTACAGTAATCCACAGTACCTGGTTCATGTCTTGTACGCTCTTCCAGAGTAGATTGCCAGTGGCGAGCTCGACCTGAGGAGAGGTACGGTAATTTTGCGGGCATTGATCTACACCTGAAGTGAGAAGATTAGATCAAAGATCAAAGATCAATTTTGTACCGTATCGTACCCCTTCTACAGTATACCTCGCGCAGCTCTCCCAGCTCGGCCAGCCTATGGTGTAGTTGCAAAGCTTCACGTCTCGATGAAGGTAGCCGATACCGTACAGATCTGGGAATAAAGTCAGTGATCGATCGACCACCCGCCGCTACCGTATACCTTCGAGAGCCTCGAGTCATTGAACGTCATGCCCATGTGTCCGCCCGGTCCTCCTTGCGCAGATCCTGAGCGTACGGTAGGATTTTTAATATAGTATCCCACGCTACAGTAACCAACTGCTACAACACCCCATGCAGTAGCCTAGGTTACTGTAGGCGAACGATAGTCACGGTAGGGCTACGGTACCTGCAGTGATTTTCCGACGAATTTATTGTCCGAGTCGGCCCTTGTCCTTGAAACGGCCCTTGAAACGGTCTCCTCCATCTTCAGTGCCTGCAGTACGGTAGGTTACGGTACTCCATGTCCTGACTGGATACCGTAGCCTCTGGGATAAACTGCAGGGTACGGTATGCTAGCGAAGTGTATCGTACCGCCAGTATACGGTGAGGGTACTGTAGGGGTACTGTAGTGGGAACCCCTGATACGCGTCGCGGAAGCGTCGCGTACCTGGTCGCAACTGCGATTGGCACGTTCTTGAAGGTGTCGGTGCACTTGACGAACGCCAGAGCTTGACCGAACCTGGAAAGAGTACGGTAGTGTGCGCTATCGAAAGGTTACGATAGGAAGAGGCTAGGTTAAGGTATTTCCTAGGATGGATACTGCGAGTACTGTAGGATCTTGAGAGTGCATAGAACGATACTCGCTTGAGTACGGTAGTCCTGATGTGGGTTACGGTAGGATTCTAACAGAATGCGATAGTGTCCTCATGGGAGTACTGTGAGGACACTATCGCAGGGCTCAGGGTACTGGAAGATCCTGGCGAAGATCCGAGGGGTACTGTAGGATCCCCAGTACTGGCGGGGATCCTGTATCTCACCTTGAAGAGGATGGAGGGAGCGGAGAGGAGGGAGGGAAGAGAGGCGGAACCGCCCAGGACGAGCGCACGGAGAGCGAATGAGGAGAGGAGGAGGATCGATTTGGAGGAGAGGAGAGGAGGCGAGAGTGTATGCAAATGGAGAGAGTGATAATCGAATCAATTCCGTAATTGAATTGACAGAGAGCGAAAGAAATGAATAGAGTGATAATCAAATAAATCCCGTAATTGAATTTGGAGGGAGTGAAGGGATTGAGTGAGAGTGATGATCTAATTCATTGAATTGAATTGAAAAGCCGGCTGCCGGATAGTTCGAATCCTTGTCACCAGCGTATGTATCCACCATAAAATGGTCGAATTCAATTGGATTTGAAAAATCTAGTTCTGTGGTTCATACATTCTCTACTGATTCTTATGTTAATCAGAGAGCACATTTCTTAGATTTTCCAAAACATGCGAGTGCGAGATCGAGAAAAGAGGGAGGAGGGGCAAAGAGAAAGAGAGGTGGAAACTCGTGTTGTGATCAACAGTGCATAGATTGTCGTCAGATTCGCTCTGCAAAATGTAGTCTTTCCCTCTTACTTTGTGCTCAAGACATGAAATAACTGCTCAATTGTAAGTTCATCTGAACCTTTCTGGATTACAATGCCAATACAACACAAACTCGTTTTTACAAAGACTTTTTAAAGAGATCAAAAGATTATGCCAGTTATCTCGTATAGAAAACAGTTATTTCCCAGTGGTCGGCGGAACTGCAGCTTCCAAGTCCATCGGTGCAACCTTCGCAGTCTTCGGCTTCTGAGCGACTGGCTCTTTGTTCACTACGTAGAACTGTTTCTTCCTCCCGAAAACGAACAAGACCACCGACGCTGCCTGAATTTCATCGATTTAGATTCTTAAACGAGATGGTAAACCTGAATAACCGCAGTATAGGCCACTGTGAGACTTGCTCCGATACAGCAGGCCAACAGTTTTACGATGTTCATCCTGCATATTTCGTTATTATCATGACTGGTAAACACTTGGCTAGTACCTTTTCTGGTGTGCGAAGCTGCGAACAGCTCCAAAGATGCACATGTAGATGTTGATAGCGAGAAGGGCGGCGAGAATTGAGTCGAGTACAACGTTTCTGGAAAAAAAATAACAGATTTTTGATCATTTCTGTGAGTAGAATCACTTCGGCATATTTAGAAGAGGCAGAAGAGCGAATTGAATGATTGTAAGAGGCGACAGAAGCCATGAGTAGACGACCAATGCGAGTGGAAGCTGGAATTGATCACGAATTCTCTTCTTTAAATAGAAAATTTGTAAATGCACTAGAGTACAAGAGATCTTCAACTTGAAACATAAACGGAAATTGATGCAACATTCAGGAAATCAACTCGTGAGCTACTCTTCCGTTGACATTCAATACTCAATATTGCATGAGGGTACCTTGTGAAGAATCCCGATCTTCCTCGAATGCACTAACAGAAGTAGCCCCTCCAACCATCTCTTGCGCTGTCTCAACAAATCCATCGTAGTGAAGGGGCTCTGTTCGTGCATTTCACCTGAGATATCCAAGGATTAGGAATGTTTGTGGAAATTCTCTCAAAAATATTCCATTTTCTGAGCTAATTGTCCATTTCCTTAGAAGGGGAGCGTCCTCCTATCACATTCGTAAAGGAAAGCCTTACCCTCCACAAATCCGAATGAGCGACCGGCTTGCATTGCCAGCATGGCAAAGTATGCGTCCTCACAGATACTTCCTTTCGGTCCGTGATCCCACGTGATTGCGCGTTCTGCTCCGTACTGAATAAAATTCGGAACTTCTGTACTTCTTGGCCCAGGGTCTCCCTCTCTATGACCGCTCTGCTTGAGAAGTGAGGCGGGGTATGAGAAGGGTAGGGATATAATACTCTATTGAGTATGGCTGGGCCAAAAAGTACAGAAGTGCATAACATTCTCTACTTCATGCCAAATGATACACTGTAATCGCGATCGTTAGCGCATCATGAATGCTCACTCTCGAAACTACGTAAGATCCCTTCCACCCGTAGATTGGTTTGTGCATCAATGAAAGTTGTGCTTGCAGCTTTCCACAGTCGTCAGCGACCCTGAAACTCTTCACTAAATACAAAAAGGTTTCGAAACACTCGTTTGCCTGAACGATGCTACAGACGATTCACCTGTGAGTATCAGCCAATGTGGTAATCCAATTGACAATCTTTCCGCTTCCGTAAGTAATCAATCCCTGTCCGAAATCGTGTTTTCCTTCGGTGACGAAGTTGATGATTCCTCGGACCTAGATTAGAAGTATTCGAAAGAATTCAAATAGTTTGGAGATACCGCGTCTGTGGTCAGAAGTGTCTCCTCATCCATGTGAACCACCCAATCAGCGTCCTGAAATGATTGATCACGTGTTTTGTACTGTTTGTTCCCAAATGGATATCGCTGTGAAAGCCACGATCTCACCTGTAACGTGCTTACGCCTTCTTCGAGGCAGTACTGAAGAGCACGTGCTTTGAAGAGGGCGCCGGACTTAGACCTGAGCTCTCGAAATGTTGCAGAACAGGGGTATGACAGTGTTACTTGTATGCTTCAGGAATGACGATTTCGCGCACTTGCTCATTCGGAATTAGGCCGATGTCTTTGTCAGTGACTATCTGAAATTCTCTGAATTATGACATCAGAAATGATCATCGCACTTCGAACTTGAAATGCGGCATTCCAGCATTGTTGCAAGCATCAATATTTAGAATGAGATTGTCCTGTGAAAATAATGGTTCTCTCAAATCTTCAAAAAGCCATTATTACCATACCTTCACTAGTTTCGGGTACGATCCTCTGGTCACGACACGAAAACAAACCAGTGGAGCTAGTGGAGGAACACATTTGAGCGGTACCTGAAAAATGTGATTATTGTCATAAATCATTTTGTGCTCTACCTTTAACTTGAACGAATTGTAGAAAGTGAGTCCTATTAGGTGAAATACGTATGTGTGTACTACAAGAAGAGGCAAGCATTTCCAGGCATAGATAAGTACAGTGATGTAGATTCCGTACCTGTGAAACATATACAAAGATGAAAATGGAAAAAAATATATTAAATTTTGAGCTCACCGATCTATTGGATTCTCTACAGCTGAAGGTGGGAAAGCGAAGACGCACAGATAGATGACAATCCCGATCCATGAATACATTGCAGCACAGTGCAGCACATGCTTGGCCACGTCGGCGTTAGAGCCCATTATCTGGATGATATTTAAAAAAAAATCTTGTTATAATCGCGCAAGGACGTGGTTCGCACATAGTTTCACAAAGGTCAGAAACAACTATAAATTAATAGGCAACATTAAGGTGATAATTTCGCGCAAATCGAAAACCCGAATTTACATTCGCGTGCGCTATGTCGCGAACGGCAGAGTGAGCACAAGTAACGAGTTAGAACAATCAGTAATCCTCCTAGATTAAATAATGTAAGAAAACTGCCAATTATGCTCTGAGGAGGCGAAATTAGCTACGGAGACTTGTGGATGTCGAACTCTCGAATCTGTTTCAGGGATCAAAAGATTACTTTGATTCGAAGCAGTAGTCATTTGCCTACATAGTAGGCATTGCCTGGCAGAAATTGCGCACGGATGTGACCAGCGAAACTACTTCGCCAAAGCACTACATAGCTAATCTTCTGACTTTTTGACTGACTTTTTTACTCGTCTCTCTTGGGTTTCCTTTGAAATTATCAATTTGCCCAAAAACAAACTTCCTAGCCTTATTCCCATGATTGGGGTCGGCTGCCCTATTTTATACGTACTGATGCGGCGGGACCTAGCCTGTTTCCAGTGGCCTGGCGCTGACGATACCGTTTCCGGAGGGACTTTTTGTTTGTCGTGTTCGAAACACTACCAACATTTCTTAACCCCCTTGGTTTGGGTGGATCTGCACCGCCCGGGAGTCGAACCAGCGTCCTCGTGATTGGTACTCAGAGAGCACAACCACTACACTAACCGGGCGGGCTTGAATTTATCAATTTGCCCATCAACTAATATTTTGCGGTGATTCTCACTGAAATACTCTCTAGTCAACTAGTCGTGCAAATAAAAACAGCTACTGAATCACTTGACACCAGAAGAATTACGAAATTCGTTTGCTCAACGAAACGACAAATTTATACTCTCCAGAGACATGAGAACTCTTCGGAAACAAGAGAAGCGATTTCACAACAACTCGGCACAGAGCATCAAAACAAAGGGTGTTTAATGAAAAGGACTGAGTTTTGTGATCAGAAATCTTTCTAACGGGAAGATAACGCACAAGAGTGTATGGGTACCAAAGATTTTGATGATTTTCATTCTAACTCCAGATCCAGTTCATAAAGTCCTGGAGATAAGTTGCAGCATATTGAATATTGTTAAACATGCTTGTTGAATGCACCCTGAAAGCGTTCCTGATCGGTAATCGAGAGATTGCCGATGTAGAATGGATTGCGAACGGCTGCCGTGCCTGAAAATGAGGCTCTCTAGAGTCGCTAAAACGAATCATTCATTATCCACTCGATATGCACAAAATTGCTCGGGAAGAGGGATTGCATAAATTTTTAGTAGGTTTGCACACTCGCAAAACTGCCAATGGTTGACAAAAATGTGTGGAAAAATACACAGCACGCACCAGAAGAGGAGGAAGGACGAGTAGCAGCTGACGAATTTGTGTTGCATGATGCGCTTTGATTCCTCTCTGAGGCTGATATGGCGAATTCGAGTGATGCATCTGAAAAGAGTGTTTATTAGACAAGCGGAAAACTAATTCATTTGCCAAATCTCTCATTTTTGTCTGTTCCTTAAGCTCAGTATTCGTAATCAACTAGGAAGTTGAACCCCAAAACAAAAGAGCGATATCTCACGTAGAGTGCTTGCTCTCGACTGGAAATTGTCCATTTTGAAGATTCTACAAAGTTCTTCTACGGAAATCGACGAAACTGAAAATGCTTTCTTTGACGTATGTTAAACTGAAGCACGACAATCGGAAACACTGTTGAGATATGAAATGAGATCACTAGTGAGGGGATTATATAGGCGACAGTTGAATGGCCTTGAGAGATAGGTGACCGAAATTCAAAGATCTCAAGCAAGATGAATAGCAGAATGAATGAAAAAGAGGATATGTGCAGTCGAATATATCCCGCAGGATCACCATTATTACATGATAGGTTAAAAACACAGAAATACAAAGGAGTTAACTCATTGGCTCTTGTTCTGGCTCTGAAAGTATTTAGTGTGCTCAGATGCGCCTAAGAAGGAGAGTGTAGTCAGATGTGCATAGATTGGAGTGTAGTCTAATGTGCCCAAATGGTGATTGCTGCGAATTCGGAGCTGTGCCAATTCACTTTTCGTTTCGCTTATGTTTAATATATCAGCGTAGATTAGAATTTGTCGACGATACGTTTCCACACTTTGTTAGAAGGTGCAGGCTCTCATTTGAAGATGCTCTTCAAGAGACAGAAGAGTTCCAATGTTCCCCTGATTGTCCCGAAGACGATCTCATGAAATTTTCTTTTGAAAACCTGAGCTTGTTTGGCTATAATGTATGAGTAGGCGTCATTCACAACAATGAATGCACTGAAGATGTTTTTATCTCATGAAATACTGCATAGAAATCAAGTAAGACTCCCAACTTGGACAGCTTTAGACTGCACGGTAGGTGATCTGAAAGCGAAATTTGTCATCGTCGATTCATATTCATTACTTACCATCCTTGACATTCACTCCTCCATTTGGATTCCAATTCACTCTCATGATGTTCGACTTCTCCGTAGTATAAATGGCGTTGCGGACGTTTCCAGTGACTCTGAAATGTTTGTTGATCATCGTATCCGGATCATTACGTGAAAGTCCTCGGATTTAAAGTTTCAAAAGTAAAAGATTGTAAGACTCACTTTGCAATCAGTGTAGCGCCGAGGTTTCCATCGTAGAGAAGGAGTGAGTCACAGCAAGAATTTGCTTCGAGGCTGATGATCTGAAATAAGGACCTCGAAAAAATTCAGAAACCACAAACAAGACATTGTTATTGATTTTAAAAAGCATCATGCAACACCTACCGTCAATTCCACCTTCTTTCCAGATGGTACAGCAAGAAAATAGTCGCAAGGGATCGAAGCGTTGCCGGGATAACCGGGAGAGACGACCTATAATTTGACAAATAATTCAAATTCATAGATGAATGATGTAACTATATCTCCTTCATCATAGTCACGGTCACTGCAGGTAGGATCCTCAACGTTCGACACTATAAATGGTTTACTTTTTACGCGTTTTTCTGATATCTTTGTTGAAAACGGGTGCCGAAATGGGTTGGTTCAACGTACGATTGGTCTCACAAGCGACGGGTAGCAAAGAATCGCAATCAACATTCATCCACTGTCCAGCGGTATTCGAAGTTTCCATTGCGAGGCAGTCACTGAATTTATTCTTTGGAAATCCGAAAATACTTTCTCACTATCCGAAGAGTTTCCGATCAGGATGCGAATTTTCATTCTAAAATGTGTGCGTCCTCAAAAATCGACTTGCCTGGATGAAAGTTCACATAGTCTGGGGCCGTTCCGTCAATCCATTTGAGTGAATTAGGTTCATCGGAATGAGCTCCAATGAAAACACCGTTGATGGCGCCTCTCGAAACCGCGGCTCGACGAAGGAACGAGTTTTGCTGGAATTGTATGTTTTGGCAGATATTGACCAAACGCGTATCGTAAGAATATACTCGGCTCCGCTAGTGCACGGCTCTTTCCTACCGTTGGCTTGATGCCAAGCCACGCCCCTTTTCACTTTCCTTCGCGTTTTCGCACGTTTCCCGATGTTTATATAATTTTAGTCAGCTTTAACTCGATTCTATGCCACTAAATATCCAAGAACGAAACAACAAAATAATTTATAAGAAGCGCATCGCAAGTCGATTATTGTGTTCCGAACGGCACAGTTCGTAAGGCAGCCGCTAAACACAGTATTGACCAAGCTGAGCATTCGAAACGCACGATACCTGTTGATTGTGAATGGACGCAACGTTCGCTCCGACAAAATTGCAAGTCTTCTGAGTGTCTTTCCAGTTCATGGCCGCAGAACTGACCTGGGAATCAGAGTTAAATCTTTGTTTCGCTTCCGAATTCAAGTATATATCTCGCACCTGAAAACATATTCCATCATCGGAATCACATCCCGCAGTTAAATCCGGTTGCTCGAGTTGCTTTGTGCAGAAGATGAGAAGCGTTAGATTCCCGGTTCCAGTAGCTTCGAAGGATTATATTTTTCCTCCGAATTCGTTCAATATACTTCCGTTTCATTTTTTTTGGTTAAGTCCGATGATTGAGCTTACGGTGATCTTCGAAAGTCTCACAGAAAGCTTTTTTTTAAATTTTTTTAAATTTTTTTTTTTATTCGCTGGACTTATTCACCGCATGATCGAGCCACTGTCATTTCTGATCGACGGTTTGAAATCGCGCATGTTTGTTCGGGAATTGAAAGGCATTTTCGAAAGATGCCGCTATTACGGAAGGGAAGTATTTAAATTTGAAATTACCGTCGACCCAGAATCCGTCATCCTGCAATAGCCAACTCCAACCAGAAACGCACGGAGAATTTAACTCTGGAATATATTGTTTAATCGAATTGCTCGCTAAGCAAATTCTTTAATTTCGTGTAAGCTGTTCAATAACGATACTGATTCAGACCCTTTTCAATAGATCTTTTTATCCTTCCCATTGTCATCTTCTCACTCGAAACGGTCCCTGCAGAGAGGAAGACCACGGCCAAAAAGAAAAGAATACTTAATTGGGATATATTGTACCTGCATCGTAATTGGATGGTTTGTAGTCAACCGCTGAGCCATCAGCCCATTCCCATTTCTTCGTTGCATAGCTCCAATCCTGCTCCAGCTCCAGTCACACCAGTCCTGAACGAGAATACGGTTGCAAATATGGTTTTAACAAGATACAAGATATACAAAACGGGGATAATCACCGAGAATCAGGTATGCGTCAGAAGTCGGTGCGAGCTTTCTCCAGTACTTTTGCTCTTGAAGTTATGAATTTTTAAAAACGTTTCTCATATTTGTGTAGATCATGGAAGAGAGTCAGACTCGCCTCTTCGTTGTGAATGATCACAGGCTTTGCGTCAATGTTGCCGCAGGTCAATATGGCTTTCTCAGCAGCTTCACCTGTAAATGGTATGAGTATTAGTAAACGATTGGGTCTTTGGCGAGATTGGCGAAAGAGTAGAAATCTTTTCCACAGACAATATAAGTATGCACCGTGATGTATTCACGAGACTTTACTTCTTCCAAAGCGCCTACCGAAGGAGCTTGTTACTGTCGCCTGCCATCCTCTGCATTCTCCATTGCGAACGAGGTCGTAGTCGTCGGGACAGGAACTGTGGACATATTCTGAGTTACAAATTTTCAGCATCAGAAAAATATGAAGCAATGAAGAAAAAGGCTCACGTATCACAACGAAGAAGAGAAGAAGTCTCCACATGCTAGAACTTCCAAGTGAAGTAGTGCTTCAAACGATGTTCTCGAATATGTATCATGTTTCTTATCTAAAACAGTGGGTTGATCAGGTCTGAGATCTGACATCAACTTCATAGGGAAAACAGCCCAGCTTGTACCCAGAGACGTTTATGCCGTGTCTTGATAGGCCCTATCAGATGCGCAGTGCTGAGCCACGCCTAATCATAGTCTCGTAAAAAACAATCTACTCCCACGCTGATTATTCACAGGAAACGGAAGTTATGTTCAGGGAACCATTTTTTGCGGACTTTTTCTTTGTTTTCTTTTCTCAGGGAAGAATCACGAATTGTATTATCGATTGCATTATTTGGCGCACAAAGGGTATTTTTCTACTCATGAACTCTTTCTTGTCCTAATGTCAATTGATCACGTATGGCCAAATAATTTTCCAAAAATTCTAGAGCTGTTGCAGATGCTTCTTGAGTTGTGCTTCTTTGACCTAACTGCCTTTGTGCTTAGTCTGACTCTAACTATGGAACATACAGTCTTGAATCTTTGAAAATCTTCATAAATTAGGTCAGCGCTCTTACTGTGGTTAAATCTCGGCTTCTTAAATATAACTTTTCAACGTTGTGTTTCACCATGATTCATTTTCAATGATTCCACTCAGTATAAACTAGGCGCACTTGCACATAAACCGACGATTGTTCGCGATCTCTTATCAGCATCTTCCACATAGAAGTTAGACGCAGCTGAATACACGTCTGGCACAGTTGGAAGCGAATATAAAAACTCAAATTCGCAGCCGGAATTTAATCAAAGCAATTATTATATCATACGTAATGAAAATGAAGCCGGATGAAGGTGAACAACGCTTATCACGATATACAGTCGCGCTCAAAAGTATTGGGCCACTTTTTGTTTCGTCTATAACTCTTTAACCAGTTCAGATATTTACCTGAACTGTTTTTCATTACACAGGTTATCCTCAGAGGAATACGACTCATGTATTTCGTTTTTGTGTAAACTCTCCCTTGTTGCATAGTGATGACGCAACTGTGACCATACTTTTTTCAAAAATTCATTATTCTTTGGTGGATTTTTTCCGACTCACCAAACTTTTTGTGCGTAGACATCAGCCCAAGGGCTACCTAGAAAAAAAGTTTCGAGTTGCTGCGACCACTCTCCGTAGCTGCAGAAATTCAACAAAATTGAACTCGATATTTCATAACTCTGTCTCTAGCGATGCTAGAACCTTGTTCTAAGGCGCAAAATTATTCTTATTGCGAGTGTTGATGATCCACAGAGTATGGCAGCATTAGCCCTCCATTTCCCATTGAGAGCCGAAGAAGTCACTTTTTCACATGACCCAACTTTGATGGTGCATAACTCCTAGGGTGATTTTTGAAAATTCGTGATTCTGGTGCAGGGGTGTTCCAGTACTAGTCAAT
>LS517136.1:83345-135110 GCA_900490845.1 Pristionchus japonicus | reverse complement strand
ATTGACTAGTACTGGAACACCCCTGCACCAGAATCACGAATTTTCAAAAATCACCCTAGGAGTTATGCACCATCAAAGTTGGGTCATGTGAAAAAGTGACTTCTTCGGCTCTCAATGGGAAATGGAGGGCTAATGCTGCCATACTCTGTGGATCATCAACACTCGCAATAAGAATAATTTTGCGCCTTAGAACAAGGTTTTAGCATCGCTAGAGACAGAGTTATGAAATATCGAGTTCAATTTTGTTGAATTTCTGCAGCTACGGAGAGTGGTCGCAGCAACTCGAAACTTTTTTTCTAGGTAGCCCTTGGGCTGATGTCTACGCACAAAAAGTTTGGTGAGTCGGAAAAAATCCACCAAAGAATAATGAATTTTTGAAAAAAGTATGGTCACAGTTGCGTCATCACTATGCAACAAGGGAGAGTTTACACAAAAACGAAATACATGAGTCGTATTCCTCTGAGGATAACCTGTGTAATGAAAAACAGTTCAGGTAAATATCTGAACTGGTTAAAGAGTTATAGACGAAACAAAAAGTGGCCCAATACTTTTGAGCGCGACTGTAGAACGATTGTATGCCAGTTGGCAAATGTTCAAATAACTACCATAAACTCGAATAAGTAAAATCGATGATTGATTAATATCTGTTAGTTATTTGAAATGCAACGGAGTACCTGGGAACAAAAGATCATGGCGAAAACCTTTTATCTCCAGAAATGACTACTAGACAATCCGCTTTGCTTTGTTCTGGAGGTGAGAAATGCTCAGTGATAAGAAGCACATTGGAATAGCCGAATGTTCTTGCACATTTTGTTTCTTGAGCTGTTAACTTCCATTAGCTCATTACCAGGTAAGATCACTTCGCCTTCCTTTACAGAATTTATTTCTCATTTCACAAGCTCAAGACTCCTTCTCAGTATCACCAACAGCATGCCCCAAAGGAATGACAGCACTGAGCGATTGGTGCTACGCTATCGACAAGGCACCTCAACCGCACTCACAAATCATGGTCAGTCGTTGCTGAAGTGACATTTGCAGAAAAATTACAATTCTAGGAGGCGCATCACTACTGTCAGGCGGTTTACGGCGGCGATATTCCTTCAGTCAACTCCAAAACTGTACGTTGCCTATTTCGCTTCGCTGTTAACGATGAATTGGTCAGGAAACTGAGGATTTAATGTTCCTCCGAAGTAACGTACTCAGAATGGATTCGGATAATTTTTGGATAGGTATTGAATGCGGCAGAAAAGGTGAAGTTTCTTGACAGATTCACGTTGCCTCTGCTATGTTTCATCGAACAAAATATCACACAGATGACGAAATAGCTGCAAGGCTTGTTGGCAAAACAGAAGGCGTGTGGGAATGGATGAATGGAGAGGAGTGGACCGGTTATTCACAATTTGATCGCGACGAGAGTCGTAAGAAATCGATTGACTTGCATATCTCAAGCGCTTGAATTTCAGCCATCTCCTGCGATGTTTTACGCGACAACATGGGTTATCAATTCAACGCTTATGGAAATTGGATTACGATGGAGGGAATAACGTAAGTCCATAGAGAGCTTCAAAAAGAGCTTCGGCAAATCTAAAGCTGATTATATCGTGTGCTCGAAACGACCGCGGGGCTTTACGAAGACTCCATCGACATCAATGAAGTTCGAGACTACAGCTGATTTTGAAAGTGAGTCCATGAAGGTTTGCGCGTGATTACGCCATGTTTGTCAGGCTCGACAACCACTTCCTCTTCCGATGCTGTAACGCGGTCGAGTACAGTAACCCCGAGTACTTCAACCACGGAAAATTCGCATTTTATATCGACGAAGACGACAACGAGCATCAGCACAGCGTCCTCAACGACGAGTGAAGTGTCGACGATACAGAGCGAGTGAGCAATTTATGCACTTGATCATTTGATTCCGAATGGGTCGCATCAAATGAATCCCCTACGAAGTATATATCCTTCATACTTCAATGATTCATTGCAGTTCTACCGATTTTCCAGTATGGGCGAGCGTACTTATTGCCCTTGGAGTGCTTCTCGTTGTTGCAATATTCTGCATTGTTGCTTTCTTTATCAGAAAACGGTTTCAAAATCTACAAGCAAAGATTGTTGAGGTAATTTACACTTCTCCCACTGATAAGTCCATGAAAACCCCAACTGCCCAGATCGAAAGAAAAGAGAGTCGTTATAACGGGAACAAGTTGATGGATTCTCTGAGCTCTGCAATATCAGCACTTCGTTATCAAGATTTGCCGAGAAAAGGAGATGGATGGGAAGTTGAGAGAAGATTCATAGACATTTCTTACACGGAGAAGCTAGGAGACGGAGCTTTCGGATGCGTGTTTCTCGGTGGGCAAAAAAACTATCCGTTATGGCAGTTTTGTATAACAAATCAGATTCAACGGCTTGTTCAGGACAATTGAAGTCTCTTAATATTCCATCTGTGACTGGCAAAGTGATAAGAGATTTGAAGGGGTATGCCCAAAGCTCCGTTGCAGTAAAGATGCTTCACGGTTGCGTTTCACAATTTTCATAACTTATAAGAAAAATTATTAATGTAGAAAACACGGACTCAATAGCTGAAGAGGATTTTCTCAGCGAAATCAGTTTGATGAAGACGATTGGCTATCATGAGAGACTTGGTTCGTCGTTAAGACCTATATTGGAGTTAAAAAATGTTTTTGTACTTTAGTGAACATTATTGCATGCATAACGCTTAGCCAGCCAATTTTACTCATAACCGAATATTGTTCACAAGGGAATCTGTTGTACTTTATGCGGCGGAGGTACGTAATTGCTTTAAAATATATTTCTTGTTGATGATTCAGGAAAAGGGACATCATTGAACGAGATTCTGATGTGAGTGAATGCATTTCTGCCAAAAAGCAAATAATGTTCGCAGTCCAAGTCGCCTACGGATTGGTTGGCCATAAGACTCTCCACAAATTTCAGTCTAATTTGCTTTTAGGAATACCTCACATCGAAAGGGTTCATTCACAGAGATATCGCAGCGAGAAATATCATGGTGGATGAACAAGAAACTTGCAAAATAGGCGATTTCGGACTGTGCGTCGAAATAGGAAAAGAGGATGAAAACAGTCAAACACAGGTTCACTTTTTTTTAAAATGAGATGACGAATTATTAGGCATTTTAGGGTGGGAAATTCCCTTTGAAGTGGATGCCTCCAGAAGCTATCGAAAGTTTGCTTTTTTCAGAGGCCAGTGATGTGTGAGTAACCAATTTCATCATTATTTTCTATCAATGACTCTATTCAGATGGTCTTTTAGTGTTCTCCTTTTCGAAATAGTCGCTATGGGTGAGACTCCGTACGCGGATTGGCCGAATTCAGAGGTATGTTCACTCCACTTTGTTAACATTTCACCTTTTCAGCACTTGACAAAACTAAAGAACGGAGAAAGAATGGAAAAGCCTGATAACTGCAGTGAGCAATTGTGAGTTGTAGTCGTCTGAATTTTACTTGTATTGCTAATTCGCAGATATGAAATTATGTCCAACTGCTGGGTAGATCAACCAACAGATCGTCCAACTTTTACTGCATTGCGGGAGCGACTTGGGGAACAATTGGAAGATGTGGGCTTCAAAACTGTTGAACTGTCCAAAATATATATCATATTGCAGTTCTACCAGCATGATTACTACTTGAAACTAGACGGACAAGTGAATTTATCCCACTAAATTACGACACAAAAGTTATAAAATCGTTGATCTCGTTCAGTTCTTGTCATGCATCGGTTTCATAGATCTCACACATTTTAATCTATATAAAAACATCTTCAGATTTTTTAAATGTTATTTCGCACAGATTCAACACTGGCGATGATTGCAGAAGGAAGATAGATATGCTATTTATATAAGAGCGGGGATTGTGAATGTGCCTCAAATGTATTCCCATGTGTTCAGTGCGCGCCGTTGAACACACTCTAGACTCAGCACACTACAACGTAACGCAGGTGACAGAAAAGTAGAGACGCATCGCGTGAAAATCACGAGCTCGTTCTCAACACTTCTCTCCTCTTGTATCTCTCCTTCTCATGAAGTTGCTAGTCTTGAGAATCGCAGACATTGAATCCAGTCACAGATTTTCGATGAATCTTTAAAAAAATGAATGCCATTATTTACACTCAGTTCCGTTTGTTAGCAATGCATAGTCGATGAACTTAACGCATCGAAAAATCCAGACACGCATTCAACTCCTTATCAGGCGCAACCTCACCTAAAAAAGGCATGAATGAGTCACTTTGCAGAGATTGCGCACGCAATCAACGTCATGAATGGAATGGACTGTGCTTCAGATAATTTTGAGGAGTTTCTTTCATTGATCGCTTTATGTGAATGTGTTTATTTTATAATGTTTATATTGTGTGAATGCATCGAATAAACTTCGTTGTGACTCTTTTAGTTCTTTGGCTGTGAAACTTATGACTGATTTCACATTGAGCCGAGAGATTTTTGATGATAGACTCTCAGAGATACACTAGCCGCCAAAATTATATGATATTTCATTTTTCGAGCATAAGTTCTTCTAAACTCGATCGATCTTCATGAAATTTTAACCATACGTGTACTTTATGATGATGAATTTGAAAATGTGAGAGTTTTCAGGAAAATCGATTCGGAAGGTATGTCACTGGGAATCATGCATTTTGAAGAATACGTGGTTTTTCATAAACATGCATGACTACATTCTTGTTCAAACTGTACATGTAAGTTCTCTTCGTTGTATGAAAGGGCAACTATGCAGCTACAGGATTCACGTTTTGCCCAAGTTCAAAGTTCGTTTTTGGATGAGTTAAAAAATGATGAAATGGCATGCCTTTTTCATAGTTCTGAACCCGATCGGAGAGTCTCCCCTTGAACTGATGACCATCGGAAAAATTCTGTCCGGGAACTACGGCCCTGCACAAAACCACATACTCAAAATGATGATTTCCGAGATGAGCTGACCTAGCGATCCCAAATCATCACCAAACCTAAAGGGCCTTCACCTGAGGATATACCAACAGTTTGAGGTCAAATGCACTTCAATTAAGAGAGTAACGGGTTCAGAACTATGAAAAAGGCATGCCATTTCATCATTTTTTAACTCATCCAAAAACGAACTTTGAACTTGGGCAAAACGTGGATCCTGTAGCTGTATAGTTGCCCTTTCATACTACGAAGAGAACTTACCAGAGGTCTTCTGAGAGATTGTATGAAAAGGATACCCCTGTTTGACAAACTGTTCAAAGTGCTCCGATTCTTCCCAAATTTTTATGGGTGATGTGTCTAGGGACCAGTAACACTCAGTTGACTGGGTTTGGCCGGAATGCGAAAACGGCCTAAAACCCGGCTCCGGATACGTTAAAACTTCAAAAAATCGTAACTTTCTTTAAAAAAATGGTAGAAACTTTTTCAAAACTGGAAAATGACCGCATTAGGGAGGCGAATAAACGACTTTTTGAAAAATCATATTTCGACCATTTTTTCATGAGAACGCTTCGAAAAACGATTTTATCACTCATAAAATCGAAAATCGTGAAAACTTTAACCCGGCACCCGGACGAGATGAACTCATTTTCTAAAACGTCATCGACCCATACGACTATATTCCAAAAATTAAGCGAATCGAAGAATATAGTTTAGAGATATATCTCTTCAAACCTTGAAAATCGCGTGTTTTCTCACATTTTACGGTGGTGTAAACTTGACACATCGAAATGTTCCATGCGATAACTTCACAGAAACTTGTTACATCTCCCTACAAACTTTTATCATCACAGGAGCCGATTCCAAGACAACTTTTTTCGGGCCTCAACCATGAACCCCGGGTCATGGTTCAAAATGTACCTTGAAAGTCATGTTGCGGAAACTTCAATTACTATACGGCATTACACTATACATCAGCCCTGTAGTATACAGTAACCCAAGTTACCGTATTCTGATTGCCGTGGAATCGAGAACTGACTTTAAAAAATAAATATTGAAAAAACCCACTTTGCGATAATCGAAATACGGTAACTTGGGTTACTGTATACTACTGGGCTGGTGTATAGTGTAATGCCGTATAGTAATTGAAGTTTCTGCAACATGACTTTCAAGGTACATTTTGGACCATGACCCGGGGTTCATGGTTGAGGCACGAAAAAAGTTGTCTTGGAATCGACTCCGGTGATGATAAAAGTTTGCCCAAGGGTGCAACACGTTTCTGTGAAGATATCCCATGGAACATTTCGATGTGACAAGTTTACTCCACAGTAAAATGTAAAAAAAACAAGCGATTTTCAAGGTGTGAAGAGATATATCTCTAAACTATATCCTTCGATTCGCTTCATTTTTGGAATATAGTCGTATGGGTCGATGACGTTTCAGAAAATGAGTTCATCTCGTCCGGGTGCCGGGTTAAAGTTTTCACGATTTACAATTTTATGAGTGGTAAAATCATTTTTCGAAGCGTTCTCATGTAAAAATGGTCGAAATGTGATTTTTCGAAAAGTTGTTTATTCGCCTCCCTAATGCGGTCATTTTCCAGTTTTGAAAAAGGTTCTACCATTTTTTTAAAGAAAGTTACGATTTTTTGAAGTTTTAACATGTCCGGAGCCGGGTTTTAGGCTGTTTTCGCATTCCGGCCAAACCCAGTCAACTGAGTGTTACTGGTCCCTAGACACATCACCCATAAAAATTTGGGAAGAATCGGAGCACTTTGAACAGTTTGTCAAACGGTACATGCGATCTCTCAGAAGACCTCTGTTACATGTACAGTTTGAACAAGAATGTAGTCATGCATGTTTATGAAAAACCACGTATTCTTCAAAATGCATGATTCCCAGTGACATACCTTCCGAATCGATTTTCCTGAAAACTCTCACATTTTCAAATTCATCATCATAAAGTACACGTATTGTTAAAATTTCATGAAGATCGATCGAGTTTAGAAGAACTTATGCTCGAAAAAAGAAATATCATATAATTTTGGCGGCTAGTGTAAGAACCATCGAGAAAGGGTACGGCATTTCAATATCGCATTTCACAATGGTCCTTTCAAAAATTTTGTGTCAGATTTCGCTTTTTTCTTCCGAGTTTGGCCATTAATTTCTTCGTCCGAAGATGCGCTTCTTGTTTCTTCTTGGATTGCTCTCAGTGTCTGGTAAGTTATGACTATTCACTCGTCTCTCGCCTTCTCCTTTATTAGTTTCCAATGTGAAGAATACCTTGTAGCACTCGCATGCCCCGCCGGGTACAGCACTTGGTTCGATGGACGGTGCTTCCGGGCTGCTCAGATGCCTTCTATCTACGACAATGCTGCTGACCTGTGCTCCAGAGACGGTACTCGTCTTCCCAAGATCACATCCCCAGAGGTAAAAAACCGTTTACCCACATTGGTCCATCCGAAGTATCGTTTCCAGGATACCAAGTTCATCTTCACCGTACTCGATCAATATGTTGACGAGCTACCGTACTCTTTCTGGTTGAGTCTTACCTGCGATGGGCAAAAATTTGTGTGGCCTGACGGATCCGAGGCCAGATACACCAATTTCGCTCGTAAGTGTGCTAGCGTCTCGAATGATAACTAGTGTTCGGTCCAGGGAACTTCACGTGCACACCCGGCACTGTCGGGCGTAGATATTACGTGTATCGTGATCTACGGTGGTACGAGGTTGACTGTGATGTCGAGGATCACAGCGTCGTTTGCGAGGCGAGAAAGAGGAGTGGTGAGAATTGCACTCATTCAGCTATATCTGATGGTCTCGAGTTGGCTCAGTAAACCCATGAAATGAAGCTCACATTCGCCGATGATAGTTTTTTTTTATTGAATTCATAATACTTTCCAGCCACTCTCTGCGATGATTACATGCGCTACGACAAAGTGGAATCCGCCGGAATATGCATGAAAGTGCACGAAACTACTCTATCCTGGGTCGATGCTGAAAATGTTTGCCGACTCGAGGGAGCCTCATTGGCAATTATCAAGAACAGCACGGTGAGCTGGGCGAAGCTCATTTCACATGTCTGGTTATCGTTATCAAAATAGATTCTAGCACTGCGTATGTTTCAGTTTCTAGACATGTTGCATCAGGTCAACAAAGTCATCAAGTGGATTGCTCTCTACAAGAACTTGCAGAACGGACTTCATATTGGACTACGATTCAAGTAAGAGTTAAATATGTTCATCACAACAATCATCTTTGAGTTTTCTCACGTAATTTACAGTACTCCAGAGTTTTCAGTTTCGATGCATTTTTCTGGAACTATTCAGGGAAACTAGAGTGGTTGACCTCCACAGATTACACAAACTTTGCCAATGGTATTTTTTTCGAATGCATGTGAAATATTCATTGAACATTTTAGGATTCCCTAACCAAATGCTCGGCGATTGTGTCGCAATGAAAATCGGAACTCAACCAGGTTCATATGAAATATTATCAAAAGAGACAGATTCAACACAGAACAATGGGGAAAATGGAAGAATGAGGACTGTGAAACAAAGCGTCCCTTTGCTTGCACCAAGCCCGGTGAGAATGATGTGGAATGTCACATTTTTGTCTAATACACGGACAACTAACTGAAGTAAAAAATTACGCGATACTTGCAGCATTTCACCTTACAACTCCACAACCAACTGGATGCCCGAAGAGAAACTACGGACCGGGAGACATGGATAGTTATCAGTCATTTTTCTCTTGTTTTTGCATGGATTCTCGAAAACCACATGCATTTCAGATCTACTCTCCCGGTTTTCCGATAGCAAACGAAGCCACTTTTTGCGAATATGTCCTGGAAGATCCGAGCGACCGACTGGTGAGACCTCACAGAAGCAAATACGCGCTTGACGAGCGAGGCTTACTCTAGATCTCTCTGGAAATCGAGTTCTTCGAGTCTAACGAATGTTGTGACACTCTGACAGTTTTCGATGGCGTATCAGGAACAAAGATTTGGACGTAAGTTGCTTATTCATTGTTTACTCAAGATGGTATTGGATTCCATAAAAAATCGTTTATTCGAGGATCTCTGGATACCGCCCTCCCTTCACTATCCGTGGACTGTCGGAAATTATGAGACTGGAGTGGAATGAAACGAGCGGTGCGAATGTGAGAGGATTCATGGCGAGGATAGGAGGAGACTAGTTCAGCGTTCCTTGTATGAGCGAGATCAAATGGAGTTTATAAAAGCATTGACTTAGTCAACATTCGTTCCATGAAAGTTACAATTCTCGTTTACAACATTCACTGCTTATCAAAAGACAACATATCAGAACGATTGCTTCAGCTTGTACACGTCCTGATTGAGCTGGTTTCTAATGAACATAATTAGGATAGGATGTCGAAAAATCAGACGATTGTTATGTTTTGTGAAATTGAAGATCCGATTTTTCATCCAAGTCTTCAAGAATTCCGAGCACCTGCGAAATGCACGTTAATTCTGCATAAAATCAATCATTTTGCTCCGCCGCATTGCCCCTGCGAGTGAGGGGGTCGGAGGGAGGAGAGGGCATACTTTGCTATTGCACGTTTGCGTTCGGCCGCACTTTTTTTCAAGATACAAGTGGTGGGCAGGGGTGGTGGTCAGGGGCGTTGAAAAGGAAATATCACTTTGTCCAGCATGATTGCCTTTCTCCTGGTCTTCTCTTCATCACTCAAAGTGCGATCAGTATCGACCTTCTGAAACGTATTTTGAAGTATTCAATTCGAGTAAATTGCTCACGGAAATGATCGGAATGCATGTGCCAGCAAAGTAGAGCGCGCAATGAAGATAGACGAGATCAGCGAGGAAGATTAGCTGGGTTTTGAAAAACGATGAATTGCAAACTGATTTTGTAATACCACGTCCAGTGAATAAGGAGGCTCGATATCGCCGAGATTCTCCACCATGCTCTTGTGCATTTCTTCAATCAACATTGGCATTGCGGTCCGCCTAAATTTATGAATGACTTGTAAATTTTATCAGTTGAAGTGTTCCTTACAAAGCAAGAAGTAGAGAGAAATGGTTAGAGAGAAAAGGATCAAAATTAGCCGTTTGCTCTGAACAACAGCAAAATAAACACTAGCTCACCTATCCGTACTAAAAAGTGCCGACATGGCGATTCTGTGCAGATCCTCAACGCCAATGCCGAGATGAGTATTCTAAGAATTTCATGTAATCATGATTTACACGACCGTTTACTTGTGTAGTGTTTGAACACTACTCAACAACTAACCTGCCAATCAATCAGAGACGCGAGTTCGCCAGTATCCTTGTCGATTAGAATGTTGCCAGTGTGCAGGTCTATAAAGACTCATGAGTTCAATTCATTTTACCGGAATTCGCACGAATTTTCGAAACAAATCGAAACTTCAATCATTGTAAATGAGTCGAATCACAAGGGAGACAATACAATTTGAGAGTTGAGACAAACTAGCTCAACTAACTAGCTCACCTCCGTTCACCAGTACTTGCTTCACGCTCAAGAGCTTGTCGAGCTCATCAGATAAATTGAATTCGTAAAACTTCGGCAGAAGTGCATCAATATTCTCCATCAATTGCTTAGTCTTCGCAGAATTGTCCAGTTCCAACAAGCCCTTGAAGATGCTTCGGAAAGTCTAAAATAGATTTTTTTTCTGTAAGAATCAAAACGCGATCGCATACGTCTTGAGGCCACGTCTCCATTAGCATTTTGAAGAATTCTTGTTGGAGTAGAGGGTTCGAAGGCTGCTTCTTGAGCGAGCAAGCTTGAATCTTTCCGAGCGCTCGAGCGATCTGTGAAATCACTGTTGCTAATACTTCGGGCTCTCACTCTTTGATAGAAAGCACTTGACAACATCCGAAAATTACATCAGATGTATCAAATCACTCACCTGTTTCACTTGATCCACACTGTGTCTCTCATGGAACTGCATTATTCTTGAGTTTTCGACATATTCGAAACAGATCTGCCCGTTTTCTGAGCCCTCCTGCAAAACAAGAGAAGTATAGGTTGCATTTGGTTGCGACTTTCGGGATGATGACGAATGTGAATTATCTAATTAAACGCATCGACAAACCTCAGCGGGCCTCCCATAGTACATCCTAGGCACCGCCAGGCCTTCAAACTCAGAGAAATACTCATAGGTTGCGACCTCGACGTTGTGAATCTGAGAGAAACGCGATCCGTGCGCGATTGTTTTACGAAAAACTTGACAATTTCTTAAAGAAAAGTGAAATAAGCGCGATCCGTGCGCGACTCACCTGTTCATTCTCCTTTTGCACATTTGCCCATCCCTGTTCATCGAAATCAAACATTTTCTGCCCTTCAGGCAGGGAATCGTTCAGCCTTCGCATCGGCAGATTGGACGGAATCTTCAAGCGAATGGATGATTCAGTCAATGATGACGTAATTCTGTTTAGCAGTTCGAAGGATTTACCTTGAGCACGACTGAACTGGGCAGCTTCTCCTCTCCCGTAGCTCCAACCCAATCGCAAGTGATGAGTACGCAGAATGAAGCGAATCCCTGGGAATGCAAAGGATCTTCCATGAGAGATGCTTTCTTTTGATAGGATTTGTAAAACAGAGCAAGATGCGCATCGGAAGAACAAGAACAACACAACTTACGTTTCCGTCACCAATGTCGTGCACGGATTTGTCAGGGCCGAACCGCGCCTCTGTTTTGAGTGCGGATCTGAAACAACATTAATAAACAAGCAAGATAGTCCGTAAACTTTTGGGTCAAGATAGTCCGTAAACTCGCCTCAGCTGGCACTCAAACTCAGCCCAAGTCACGGATGTTTGGAGTATTCCTTCAGGGATATCTTGACTCATTGTTCAACAGAAAAGGCGGTTTTGACAACTTTGAATCGAGCGAGGAAGAGATCGGAAGTCCCTTTTCAAAAATGAAAGGTCACAGCGAGACAAATAGCGAGAAGGGATGCGAGTGAGATCGAAAGTGCACTCTTCTCTGCGTCTCTCGCGCGAAAGAGATTGTGTGCCCTCGGACTGTGGTGAGGTGTGCTTAGTGTGTTGTGGGTTGCGCCCGCAAGTCTAGTCTGCGTGGTTCATCGTGTAGCCAAGATATATGGGACAACGTGGCGTTTATAATGGCACCAAGGAGAAGGGTGAATCGGGAGATAGTGCAGTGATAAGAGGTTCCAGAGACAGGAAAGATACTATTGCGCAATATCATGCAATAAAGGAAGCATGGCAATGGAAATCATCAGAATGAGAAAAATAAATTAGATTCTCTTTAATGCACAATGTCGAATATTCCCAGCGAACTCTTTTCCACCCTTCTGCCTGGCTTCAAGTATTTCCAGAGCTTTCACGATTTATGCATGCCCCCCCTTCTCAATTCAGATAGAACTCCGGTCATTCATGTGATCCCGAAATGCGAGATCAAGATCCGCATCGAGAGAGAGGACCAACAGAGCACATCTTGATTGCTCAGGCAGTGAGAGAAAGAAAGGGAAAGATCAAAAGATGGGTAGGGAGGGAAAGCACGCACTCAGAGAGTGAGAGAGCGCAGGAGCGAAAGGAAACACACGTGAGAGACAGAGAAAGAGGGGAGATCCACGCACTTCTCCATAGGGAGTCTCATATTAGTGCACCTAGCTCTCACTCATCTCCCGATCTCTCGAAATCCGCGAGTCGCGGACACTTTCCTCTAGCAGTTCATCATTATTTCCAATCCCCAACAGCATTTCAGAATCTCTTATGAACATGCTTCGCTATCTCACCCTGAAACTCTCATTCATTCCAGGTTCAGTAAACCATAAATGGACGAACCGGGAAGCTCGAGGCAATGTCGAGTATGCACTGCGGGGATAAACTCGAGTCGTTTTGGACTGGACGCTTGCAGGTAGGCCAGTTCTCTACGGTACTGGAAGAACGCTCTTTCCATGAAACTCGTCCAAAACCCGGAAAAATTTACGTTGCTCAAATTTTATGATATGCAGGGCTTGCGCCTCGTTCTTCAAGCGCTCTAAGATCAGCGGGATCAAGTACACGTGCAGGCAAGGCGACAAGAAATGCGCGACTGGCAAAGGTTTGTCATAGTTTGATTGTTTCACTATCACAAACAATCTTTGAAGATGAGCGCTACACCTGCCGCGGTTGTCGCTTTGAGAAGTGCATTGCGATTGGAATGGTGTGGGATGGACCGATGCGAATTAGGACGAACAAGAAGATTCCTATTCTGAAAAGAATCAAGAATGAATTGAGGTGCGCAAACGTTTGCCTTATCCATTCATTCATGGTTTATAGCTTACTGATGCAGCGAAGGCGAGAGCAAGAACTGAAAATAATCAAGCAGCATGGTGGGCATAAAAGGCATTCGCATCCTACTGAGGTGAGTTGCGTTCTGTTAAAATCAGTGGTTGTGCGGTTGCGCAATTGGCACTTGTAGAGCTCCCCGGAGTGGTTGTCTTTCACTCATTCTGAAATATGAATTGTCTAATACTGGGGTGATTGGGAATAGACAGTCTTCTAATGATCTCCATAATGCGCAATTATCTGTTTTTACTTCAGGAACTCTATTACACACACGAGGAGACGAGTATGGAGATGTTTCGAATATACATCGCTGAATCTCGAGAATTCTTCAAGAACGTCTATCCTGCATTTTCCGAACTTTGTGATAGAGAACAAGTGAGTTAATTCAGCGAGAAAATTGAAAAAGTACCCTCCCCTAATTCCCCCCCCCCCTAATTCAGGAGTTGATCTTCAAAGATTATCTCGGAAAGATGATGATGGTAGAGATATATCCACGAGCGTTCGAATTGTGGGGCGGCCCAACTAAATAGTTAGTCGTTGATAGAATTAATTTATAAATTAGACTTTTTCAGTCAAATGTTTTCTGTACTGACATGTTATGATATCAAACATTTGCCATTATTGCCAGTAAAGAAGGAGCACTCCGACTTTTACTTGAGGTAATGAAAATGTTAACAATGATAGGTCAGAATCAGACTCTTGTAGTTGCTCCAATGCCTACGTTCAAGACCAACACGCGACGTTCCTGCCGATTCTCAAATGGGGCTCATTCACCGAGCGCGAGTATCATGCATTAATGGCTCTCGTCGTGAGCGAAATAGGTTATTTAGAGCTTTCTTTAACAATTTTCTCTTTAACAATCCATTCAGACATATCTGGCGATCTATCAGAAGAAGCGGAAATTATTCTTGAAAATTATCGGCGAGAGGCTCTGGAAGACCTTCAGTTATACTACAAGAGAGATCTGGGTCTCAGAGATTTCTCGACCAGAATTGGCAACTTGATGAGCGCTAATCACGCAATTCAGGTATTAAAGAAAATAAAATATTGTAGCTCTCATTACATATTTCAGGAATGCAAAGCGCTTTTCAAAATATTCTACCGCTTGTATTCAACTGTCTTCGTTGCCTCAAAGGAAGATTCTATATGGGAATTCTATTTCAGTTCGCAAGTTTGATGATGTATTTGACGATGAAGATGATGCAAGTTTGAGGAGGAATGTAAGCCTGACCATACGATAAACAAGTTCGATAAAGAACTCTTGAAGGATGAATACTCAGAGAGAGCATGAGACAAATAAAAGAAAAGGAATTGCGAGAAACTATGAAACTGCTGCCAAGGTTTCAATGTGCAAGAATAGTTGAGGGGCGGGGCGCCAAGATTGGGGAGGCGTGGCGCCATTAGCGCGAGGGGCTAGTCTTAGCGGCGAATAAAAACAAGAGATCTTATGGATTGTTTGATGCCTCGCGAGATATATCGAAGTGTTTAGGAATTCAGTATTATGATATCTTAATTTCACATAATCTATCACTTTTCAAAATCACTCAATAAATTAAATAAATTTCTCAGACAAATTTCGAACAACTTCGAAAAGGCAAACATCATATTTATTCTGTTTCATATTAGTCCATGAGCCCATCAATGATGATTCAACAAAGAGATAGCGAGTAGTGCAAGCACGATGACGCTCGATCCTGCAAGCATTTCATTTGACACAATTATTGATGATTGAAGACAAAACTACCGTAGCCAGAAGACCCCGAAGTTGTCGGAATTACGGTAGTAGATGTCGAAGTTTTCTCTGTACTGCTCGATGTTGTCGGGGCCGTTGACGTTGTTCTGTAGTTGGCTGCATAACTAAGTCGTAGGATCTACTAACTCTTCTGCGACTCTTGTGGTGGTGGTTGTGGGTGTTGTGGGCTTAGGTGTCGTGGTTGTGCCTAGATGAAACACTGTTTAACAAGTAAAGCAGTTTAGATTGAATTTCTTTATTCAATCATGATAATGGATAAAATTCAGTTCAACATACTCCACTTATCGTCCACTGCACGGTAGGTCATCTGAAGTGAACAATCTTTGGTGAGGTACATATCGATTCACAAACCCTGAACCCCTTCACATTCACTCCTCCATTGGGTTGCCAGGAAACTCTCATGAAGTTAGAGTTCGAGGTAAAAGTCTTCGATTGACTTGAAACGATTTGACCGGTCAGTCTGCAATATTATCGTGTGAAAGATTGTGAGCTAGAAATGCGTACGCTGCGACCAGCTTTCCTCCAATCTTGGCATCAGTAAGGAGAAGTTGGTCACAGCATGAATTCGCTTGGAGATCTTCGATCTGAAGATCACAATTTCGAAATCTCGATGCATATCTTGCTTACCGTGACTTGCACGAACAATCCCTGATCGACGGATAGAATGTAATCGCACGCGATGGAGGCATCAAAAGGATATCCAGGTGAGGTGATCTGGAACAACGTGAGATACTAGCATTGAATGATGTATGGCTCACGTTATCTCCCTCCTTCCACGGCCCGGAAGAACAGGCAGGCGCTGGCTCGGCTGAAAATTGCTTGAAACATTTATAAATTACCATTCGACTCACGACGAGCGCAGACGTAAGGCAGCTTTGTAGAGCAATCCCCGTTAATCCACTGTCCGCCGGCACCGAACGTATCCATCACAAGACAGTCGCCCTTGCCCTCCATCGGATAACCTGAGAGGAGATAGCTATCTTTGCGAACTCTCTAGATTTTGCTAGTCACAAACCTGCGTAGGTGTTGTCATAGTCCCATGCCGAGCCGTCGGACCATTCGAAAATAGAATCGTTTATGGATGCTCCAATGAAGAGTCCGTTTGTGGCTCCGTTGGAGAAAGCCAATTGACGAATGAAGGAATTCTCCTGAAATGAGCATCAGTTTAAAATAATGTCAATACGGGGAGCAATGCTTAGACAAGCTTAATACCTGAACGCCGTGAATTGAAGCAAGCACAGCATCAATATCCATGCATGCCATTTGAGCTCTCGTGAAATCGGTGGCGGGCGAGCCGATCTACATTTTTTAGTTAATTCTCTTCAAAGATAAGTTTGGTATCTCAAGTAAACCTTGTAACATTGCTCATTCTCCTGTATCGACACAAATCCATCATCGCAGAAATCGTGAACGGGGAGGGGAGGCAATTGACCAGTGCAGAAAATACTGGACGAGAAATCGGGAACCGACCTTGCTGCAATCAATGAATTATTGACGTGAAAAGGAACTGTGATAAATAACTTACCGCCTACCCAGCGTCCGGTAGTTGGCTCGATGTACCATAGTTGACCGCAATAGCTAGAACAAGCACTGGGATGAGGGAGGCTGCAACTTTCCAGGCCTAAAATTATTTAGATAACCATTGCCACTAATGAAAATTAATTGTTATATTTGAAAAATCGAAACATGTTGAATCACCTCGGTCGTAGTTATTGTACGGTTTGAAATCTAGAATCGATCCGTCGAGCCATTCATAGCGCTGTGTGAAGTTGTTACAGGTAAGGCCTAAAGGTATGATTTTGCGATTAGAAGCTTGTTTACTTTTACGGAACTCACCTAGGAAGATGTGTCTATCGGTAGCTGTCGACTGAGCAGTGAAATAAGCTTGGTCCTTAAACAAACTTCTGTGATGAAGAACGAAAAATTCACAACACCTGTTCACTGTGGATGATGACCGGCTTCAGTTTGAACTGCTGCAAATCGGTGCTGTTGCAAGAGCTGGCGAGACAAGAGGGAGAAGTGTTGCAAGATCTTCGCTGCACCGGCCCCGCGCACATTCCGTCGTGAGCAATGTCGAAGTCGTCCGGGCAATCGCCAAGGATGGTCACTAAATAGAATGTGCGAATCAGTATGTTCCAGAAGAATATGTTCCACTCATTCTATTAATTACATTGCCTAACACCGGGTTGGAAGTCGGGGTGGATGGTAGGTAGATACTCTTCCTGTGAACTCCACAAGTACCATCTGTTTCCATAGTGGGAATAATGATAAAAGACTCACCGAATATCGAAGCGAAGACAAGTAGCTTCAACATTTCGATGAATGGGCTTCGGGAGAAGAGAAGAAGTGTAAAAAGCGGAAACCAACGGCCCTTATGAGCAACACTGCGGACTCTTATCACGCTGTTATCAGTCGCTAGTCATCTCTCGTGTTAGGATAATGGCGAAAGCAAATAAAGACGATTCCGAATGTGCACGAATTGAGAATCTTTCATTGAAAATAATTCAACGGATCATCTTGATGATATGCCAAACATAATGACAACACTCTTGGGAACACTCTAACTTTGACTGCTACGTCATGGTATTGCGAAATACTTCTCATCCGATCTAGTATCTTCTGCATGTGTTGAAATATTTCATGTAAGACGTGACTGAGATCGAAAGAGCAATCCACCTCTCGCCTCTCGCATGAGTAGTTGTAGTGATCTGTGCCGAGATTGTTGTTGGCTGATCCGAAAACGTCTTGTCCACTCCGCTTATGTTGTAGCCAACTCCGTTGGGCGTTGCGAGGTTGTTCGTTGATACTGATTGGGAGCTTCAAGAGCACTTCCAATAACGGCGATGATACCAGAGACACTGCATGTGAGATTGCGCAATATCTGGTATTGGAACTTCGTTCTTTAAAGTTATCGCAAAACAGATGCAGAGCTGCCAAAAATCTGCCTGATATCAGCAAATGTGGCAGGCACAAATACGCCACGAAACAATTGCAGATTCGACTGCTTCTCCAGCAGCTGCGCAGCTGCGCCGGAGTCTACATCGAGGGGTATGCAACGTTCGCTGCCAATATTTGTGGGAAATTAGCTATCGCAAATTTTCATATACTATGCAGACTAGATTTTTAGAAATATATGTAGCCGTCTCTTCATTTCCCATTCCTTCTTGCCGGTCATAGTGGCGAGAGAGTGTGTGAAATGAAGAGACGGTGTCCCGCATTTCAAACTCTCATGTAGACGCCAACAGCAACTGCGAGGAGGACAAGTTTGGTCTTAAAGCCGGCTGGAACCCCGCTGATATCTGGGTGGATGTCGTCGTGATTCTGGACGCATCGGAAGCGATGGGCGAGGATGCGCTTGAGGATGTACAGTAGCGCCGGAAAGTATTCGGGCACTTTTTCGATCATCTATAACTTTTTACCCAGAACAGAAATCGAGCTGAAATTTTTTTCATCGTACAGCTAGTCTATAGAAGAGCACGATGCTTGAAGTTCGGTTTTTCGCAAAGATCGCGTTATTGCATACTGATGACGCAATCGAGCAATACTTTTTCGAAAATTCATTATTCTTTGGTGGATTTCTTCCGACTCACCAAGCTTTTTGTGCTTAGAGATCAGCTCAAGGCCTACCCAGAAAAAAGTTTCAAGTTGCTGCGGCCACTTTCCTTGGCTGCAGAAATTTTGAAAGTTTGAGGTAGAAATTTCACAACTCTGTGCCTAGTCGTGCTAGAACCTTGTTCTAAAGCTTAAAATGATTCTTGTGATGAGTGTCGATGTTCCTGAGAATATGACCCAATTGGCCCACCATTTGCCTTTGGACACCCCAAAAGTCACTTTTTCACATAGCCATATTTTGAGGGTTCACCACTCCAAGGGTGATTTTCGCAAAAACATGGTTCCGGTGCAGGAGGGTCCCAATACCAAAGAACACTCGATGCCCAACTTTATAGACCATTGCGACATCTCTCCGCCTAGTGGCAAACGATTTACGAAATCATATCGCTGCCAAAGTTTTTGCTTCATCCATTATATTTGTACTTTCAAAATTCATAAGTTCCTTTATGGTTGAGCCCCAGTTCTGAAACTTTGCACAGATTGTTTCCATAGTGTAAGGAAGATGATGCCACCGTTTGACCTTGATTGAATGCGTTTGGCATAAGCCGGTTTTGAGCAAAGCGAGCGCTTTGACAGCGAGTATGCATTCGTAAATCGTTTGCCACTAGGCGGAGAGATGTCGCAAGTGTCAAAAAAGTTGGGCATCGAGAGTTCAGCGGTATTGGGACCCTCCTGCACCGGCACCATGTTTTTGCGAAAATCATCCTTGGAGTGGTGAACCCTCAAAATATGGCTATGTGAAAAAGTGACTTTTGGGGTGAAAGGCAAATGGTGGGCCAATTGGGTCATATTCTCAGGAAAATCGACACTCATCACAAGAATCATTTTAAGCTTTAGAACAAGGTTCTAGCACGACTAGGCACAGAGTTGTGAAATTTTTACCTCAAACTTTCAAAATTTCTGCAGCCAAGGAACGTGGCCGCAGCAACATGAAACTTTTTTTCTGGGTAGCCCTTGAGCTGATCTCTAAGCACAAAAGGTTTGGTGAGTCGGAAGAAATCCACCAAAGAATAATGAATTTTCGAAAAAGTATTGCTCGATTGCGTCATCAGTATGCAATAACGTGACCTTTGCGAAAAACCGAACTTCAAGCATCGTGCTCTTCTATAGACTAGCTGTACGGTGAAAAAATTCCAGCTCGATTTCTGCTCTGGGTAATAAGTTATAGATGATCGAAAAAGTGCCCGAATACTTTCCGGCGCTACTGTACGTATGAAGCTCTTACTTTCGAACTCGTTGGGAATTGAAAAAGAGAATTACTTTTCAGTCTCAATTTCTCATCTCACTCATGAATAGAGATGAGAAAGGAAGAGTGAAAGGAAGACTTTGCCGTTCTGCGCGGCGAGGAATGAGTGGAATGGAAGAGGAGGGAGAGGGATTAACTCTTGTGGAAGAGTGAGTGGTCTTGTGGAAGAGTAAAAGGAAGATGTGGTTAGAAAGGGGATGTTTTAGAGAGGTTTGAGACCAGGATTCTTGCACAATCCCTGTCCTATTTCCGTCCTCGGGTCAAGATTGTGTCTTAGACCTCTTTTGTATGGATTTACAGCTCATAAGGGAGATATGGTATTTAGGGGCGTGGTAGAAAGCACATAAAAGAAAAAAAATTGAAAAATAGATCTCGAAAATGCATTACAGGAGATGGGGATACGTATGGGGAAACAGATGAGACGGTAGGGAGTTCTGGGGTGAGGTTGAGAAGATAAAATGGTACGGTATTAGAGCCGAGGGATACGGTAGGCGATTACAGTATGCCGTATGGCACATAGGGTGACATCGTACACTATTCGGTAATGGAGTCTGTAAGGCATACGGCTCAAATAACCATGAAATCCCTCAATTCAAGGACCACACTCTTCCACAAATTCTCACTCTTGTAGAAGAGTTCTCACTCTTGTGGAAGAGCGATCATTCTCTCCCTCTCTTCCACAAGAGCGCGGCTCAATTTGCATAGATTCGCCCCTCTTCCCTCTTCCATTCTCATCTCTACTCATGAATGCACTGCTCAATAACAGGTGCTAATAAAACAATTAATAATAATTTCAATATAATTTACAGAAAACAGTGTGGTTTGATGTGGCAGAAAACAGTGTGGTTTGATTGTGAACGGCTCCATCATCGTGTTCAATATTTACGAGGAATGGGAGAAGACTTTACGCTTTTCACTGTACGGCAAACGCAGCAGAGATAGCTCAGTGTCACCTGAATTGCGTCAATAAATTTGTTGTTTAGGTGAACAAACCTCTCTGAATCGTTTTGACATGCACACATGAGTGATGAAATTGCACAAGGAAGCAATCAGAACAAGGGAGACGAGAAAAGAATCTACAATTCGACTTTAATAACGATTTAGCATAATTAGACGCACTGAGCTTGATTGCAATCGCAGTACGAAAACGATCAGAAGTGAACCCTATGAGAATTGCGAGAGTCGCTGGAATATATTATTTTTAATTTATTTACTAGCTGCTTTCTTTATTTACCTGGTGGAACATCTGTAAGAAGCGTACTGAACACAATGAGAATTATCATAGAAGTAGATCGGGCTGAATCCGAACTGAAGAAACCAAATTTCTAGTTTTGTATATTTTATTATTTTTGTGAAACAACCTTGTTGAAGAACTTCTGCCAATCATGTCCGAGTGATCCTTACTAATCTTGAAATGAACTGCTCTGTTATGTGATTCAATTGGAAGCAAACTTTCCGAAGCCGACAGGCAAGTGCGGTTGAGAGAAAGACGAGTAATATGCAAGGAAGAGCATTGTACAACAAGCCACTCGATATGTATGCGATTCTCTGTAACTGGAATAGGTGTTTCTGCTGAATTGTAACCATTTATGCTCACCAAACAGTCGTTTTCGTAAATACGATCTGATTCAAAATCGAATGGAACTGATCTTAGCTGCTTTCTGATAAATTAATTAGTTAACGTTATTTAGGAACACATACGGTTCTCCATCGCATGAAATCTCAACATCTAGCCAGTGAATTTCCGATGAGAGAAATAGGGGAACACCAGCAACCAAGATAATTCCGAAAGAAATGCAGCACAGAGCTGTCATGAACCGCATCGAGGGCTGAACCTTACGTATCGCTTCGGATAAAGCAAAACAATGCATACCTCTCCCTTGATGGCGCTCATGTGTCTCAAACGCACGGTCGCCATAATCACTGAAACGCCTTATTTCCAAAGCTCTTCCAAATATTCTCACCTGCGAGCCATGAAGCGTGTGCGCCGAACATTGGACACAGTTTTGACAACATCATCTGCAAAACTTGATACGCAAATGTGGAGGCGAACCTGGGATAGGGGATTCATATTGTAACATCAATTGTCTATACCCGCAGCCAAAATGGAAGAACATGTTATTCCAAGTGAGCACATGCCTACACACAATAGCCAGTCCCTGATCGAGAGCCATTGTAATAAAGACGATGCTGTACGGAGTCCGTAGATCTTTCCTGCTGCGTAATTGCATTGAAGATTGTTCATGGACAACGCAACCTTGTCAGGATGAATATTGCGAATACATTTGCCAAAACTAAAACTGGTCCACAATAAAGAAGAAAAAACACGAAGAATGTGTCATAGGCGAGCGAGATGTCTCTAAAATTGGATAAAGTACGGCGCGAGTTGAAGGAGAAACTAACTCGAGATCATCATAGATGGCGCTCTCTTTGGTCAGATTAAAGCCAAGGGAGCTGCAGAGCTGAAAGTCGTCCATTGACGAAGGTTTGATGTCTGACCGCAAAGTACGTCTCGAAGGAAAACTAGTGATTAGCCGGTGAATGATCTCAGATTTAGGAGAATGTCTCGTGAAGACTCGTCAGCTTTCGATCTCGCGACGTCTGATTGAATTCGAGAAACCAGCAATTTGGTTCGACAAATTGTCGCGCTAATGAATATTCATTCTCCAACGTGAATCAACAGGCCAATGTACGTACAATGTGCCTTTAACGTATGAGTGTGTGCCCATTTCAGACAGTGTGCGCAGCTGAAGGAGAATGTGTAATGACATACGAAAACTGAGCTTCCGAAGAGAAACATGGCTAGTTGACATGCGCGGAAGGCTCTCTAACTTCATCATCTTCTGTGCCTTTATCTCCTCTTCATCCGCAGCAATCACCACCAATTCGGGTATCAGTTTGACTCCTTGTTGAACCTATTTACGATAGGGAAATGGTTTAACAGATGCAGAACAAAACCAAGTTGTCTCGGCTACCGCGATCTCTACTGATTATAATGTGCTGATGTCGCTGAAACGGAAACTTGTGCAGGTATGCCAAGGCAGATCTAAAATAGTATTTAAAAAAGGATATCATTGAATCAGAACCCAATTCCAGGCATTCGGCAAACATCAAGAATTAAACCTCGAAGGGCTGAGTGACATCGAAATCATCCGCAGGCGGGAACTAGGAATATTTAAGTAGATACTATCTTTAAATACACTTTCATAATGCGAATCTGCAAACAGTTATTGTAACCACTTGTAAAGTTTTCCACTTGTAAAGCTCAATTGTTCAGTTCGATAAATTTATTCGATTATCGCACGTCTCAATTTATTCTTAGTAGTTCATAAAGTGTGCAGTATCCATACCATGCATTTTAATTCGCCTTCAGTTAGCTATCATTATCTCAACTACGCAGAAATTGTCATAAAATGAAGAAGGCGGATCAGATTAACCATTTTTACATGAAGATTGCACATGAAAAACTTGCAATGAACGATTCTCTTATCGATAAAATGAAATCGTCAGAAATGGATATCAAACATTGCTTTCGTGGCTCATATTTATGTTCATCGAGATCGAATAATTTGGGGATAAATTATTCATCAGATCCTCTCTTGCATTGCAAGCAAGTAGGCGATTGTACGTTTTGAACGTCGCAAGTCTTGATTCTGAACATCTCAATTTTCTTGTCCGAATTTGATAGAAGGAACTCGCGCAATCTGAACTACTTTTTATATAGAGAATTCCGTATTTTTTGCGCTTGGATTGTCGTCAAAGTGGCCTCTGATAGTCTTAACTTCAGTATTCACGAATAATTCCGTGATACATGCATCGATAATCGGATTGCTCGGACCCTCAAAATAGTTGTATCTGGTGCTGCTCAAGAAATCGGCACAATCGACTATAAATTTGGCATATGAGGCTGTTTGCGAGAAAGTCGGGCAGATCAGGCTGGGTCTGGCACAGCTCAAAAAAGTCGATTCTCTGAAACTGCTTGATTTGGGGTCCTTGAGGGTGCTGATGACGAAGGGAACTTCAATTTTTCTTTTTGGGCCTCCATTGGCTCCAGATGACGGCGCGTCGAAATCAGCTTCTTGGCTGCTACTCCTCCCACGTGAGCGCTAAAATTAAGCCAGTATGGCTCCTGGGGCAGAATTTCATGCTGATCACGCCTGTCTACTTCTTTTTTGTTCAATTTTGTTAATTATTTTTGAAAATGAAAAATAGTCGAGAGAGAAGGTAAACGGAGAGGGGACAGAGAAACCAGAGGAGGAACCATCGAGGTCAAGGGACGAGACTCGAAGTAGATCAAAGGTTGAGGTCAACAAGAGGAAGGGAAGGGGAGGACTGCAGAATTTGCTGACACATCAGCTACACTGTAAGTTAATTTTCTCGGGAGTGGCATGCGGTATCAAGCTCGCAAATACCGATTTGAAATCCTCTCGTCATTCCGGATCGATCTATGGGCATGAATAAACATACTTTTAGGTCTACGAAAATTTTCATTTTCAAAAATAATTAACAAAATTGAACAAAAAAGAAGTAGACAGGCGTGATCAGCATGAAATTCTGCCAGAGGAGCCATACTGGCTTAATTTTAGCGCTCACGTGGGAGGAGTAGCAGCCAAGAAGCTGATTTCGACGCGACGTCATCTGGAGCCAATGGAGGCCCAAAAAGAAAAATTGAAGTTCCCATCGTGATCAGTACCCTCAAGGACCCCAAATCAAGCAGTTTCAGAGAATCGACCTTTTTGAGCTGTGCCAGTCTTTGATCGACTCTCTCACAAACGGCCTCATATGTGCAGGAGAATGTTGCCAAAAATCATCCTCAATAGCTCAACAGCTCACACTAGTGATTGCTAACTGATTCTAAGTTAGCCGTTTGCAAAAGCGTCTTCTGCCATCGAGTCAGCATGGAGAACGTAGTCTCCCATTCGCACGCTAAGATCACCAGGAGTCTGATAATAAGATGGAATTTCGAGATCGCCATAATTCTGCACTGGTAAAAGTTCTTGCTAGATTTTATGTTGTGAGCTACGAACTAGACACATTCTACTACAAAACTGACATACATTAGTCAGCGCGTTTGCAAAATGTGAAGAATAGGGAGATTTGGAAGGCTTTTGAGAAAGCCGTAAACTCGCCGGAAAAAAGGAACGCTCACACTCCTCTCGCATTCGATGCAGCTGTATACAGGGTGTATATAATGTAGTATAATGTAGTTACAGGTATATTATCGTCGTTCTAATGAAGAAGACACATTCAAATACCTAATCCCATAATCCCCTATTGACCCTCTTCACTCTCGCCCTCATTTGCAAGCCAACGCCAGCCTATAAATACCCCATCATTCCCCCACACAAGAGTCTCCCTTCCCCTCCCCACCAGTCGCCTCGCAGGCACGTTCACTCTTCGGAGTGACGTGCGGATAAAGCTCTCGTCTAAACCCACGTCGCCATCGTCTCCGCAAGGGATCTCCACCGTACACCTACCGTATCTTCGCCACGTTTCCGCGACTCCAAGTGTCCCTTGGGTCATTGTGAGTCTAAACTAGGGTACCAACCTAGTACATGGGGGCCGAACCTAGCCGGATCCAGTAACCTACCGTAACCCAAAGAGATTCAAGTGTTACGAGTGTATCGCCACTGGCACTGTGGATCGGGAGGTAGAGAACGATCCCAAGATAAACCTCGATTACGGTAACTGTGGAACAAGAGTCTGCGGACCGGTCCATAGGATACTGTACTTGAGTCCGTGCCATTGAGCAAATATACAGTACCCTGTTGTGTCAGGACTGTAAGTTTGAGATACTGTAACTGTGGTATCGTGTCAGGAGTGACAGTGCCATAGCATACGGAAGCCAAGTGTATTGAATACTGTATCAGTATCAGAGCCAGAGGAGGCCAGGGTCTGGATACGGTATACCGTCGATATATAGTTCTGTACTCGATCCAAGTGTGATTGAGGTACCGTACCTGTAAAGCATACTGTGTACTGTAGTTGTGACCGTGGTCAGAGAAGGACCAGATACAGGCTACAGTAAACCAAGGCGTACTGTATACAATCCAAGGAGTGATTGATTCAGATACCGTACCTATCCAGTGTTTTGTGGTACAAAGAGTACTGTAATCAGTCCAGGGAGTAATTGAGTTACCGTACCAGCAAAGTGCACTGATTATACTGAAGAGGATCCAGATTATCGCTTGGGAGATAGATCGTGGATGCCCACATTGAGAAGTATGGAGAATAGTATGAATTCCACGCAGGAATCGACCGATTCTGAAGGCGAAATCATACGGAGGAATTCCCTAGCGAGATTGCTAAAGATCGAAACCGACCTTGTTGATGGAATTGAAGATTGGAGCGGCGAGATAAACATGTCTGCGGACGTGCGAAATGATTTGAATGCGATAGTAGACCGTTTCCAAAAGGAGATGAAGGACGAAATGATTCGAGTGCAAGGAGAGCATTTCGAAATGGAATGCAAATGGAAGATATCAGAGGAGAAGAGAGAGAAGGAGAGTGCAAAGCTGAATCAAATCGTACTTGAAATGGGACTGCATTCACCAGATGATATCGTTCACATGTATAAGCAATTGAGAGCGAATGTTCGAGAGAATAACAGTGTCATCAATGATCTCATCAGACACTGGAATGCAGATATCGTCGACGACCTCTTCCTGATTCCGAGAGGCAGTCCTGGCAGTAGTCCAGCGAGAGGAAACGAGTTGTTCGAAAGTTATTCGAACAAGAATAATCGAGTTGAATCAATTCACTCGATATCTGATGTTAAGAATCAGTGTGAAAATGCGTTGCGAGGAGCTCTTGAAAGTGCAAGAGTCAAGAAGAAAAAGAAAAAGAAGAAAAAGGAAGAGAATAGCGAATCCTCTTCAGATTCCAAGGAAAGGAAGAGAAAAGAAAAGGAAAGGAAGAAGAAGATGGAAACGAAAAGAAAGAAAGGGCGAAAGAAATATTCTGAGAAAGAAAGCTCATCTGATTCTGGCTCATCCTCGATAGCTCATCAAGTAGTTCTGATACTGATTCATCTTCCGAGTCAGATAAAGAGAAGCGTAGGAGACGCAAAGATGAGAAGAAGGATAAGAAAAAGAAGAGTTCTGAAACCTCTGATAGTGAGACAGAGAGAAAGGAGAGAAAGAGGAAGAAGGCAAGAGACAAGCTGATAAGTAAGCTGCCAAGGTTGGAACCGTATGATGGTAACCAGGAAGGATGGAGAACATTCTCTAATAGTTTCAAGATTCGATACGAGGATTTCGATGACAGAGATGGAGTCATCATATTAAGAGAACACCTGTGTGGTGAAGCAAGCAAGCTATTCAGAGGTCTTCCCAAAGAAATTGAGAAGAAAGGGCTGAAGAAGAGTCTGAAGTGGCTCAAGGAAAGAATCATGGGAGGCACCATGTATAAGATGATTGATTATGAGAGACAATTGAGAGATCAGACCGTCAATGGAAGACGAGTGACTGATGTATGTGATGAATTCACGAGATGGATTCACAAATTATATGAGAAGGAGAGACACAGAGAAGACATGAAGAAGAGACAGATTCTTCTACTGTATGAAGGATCTGATGAATACACAAGATTATTGGAGATGTTAGATGAAAAAGCCAGTTTTGAAGAGATGAAAATTCATCTGGAAAGAAAGGAATATGCGATGAGATTAGAATTTGAACGGAATGAGAGATACAGAAACGATCATGAGAATCAATGCTCAATGGAAGTACATGAAAGAAGGATGAGGAATGAGAACATGAGATGCTATGGATGCAATGGAATCGGACACAAGATGAATCAATGTCCGAATCGGGCGAATCCGAGTAAACCCGATTTGAAAATGATCAGATGTGAAGGAATTGGCGATGAGAAGAAATTTGTGAACGGAAGCAACGATGTGAGATTCAATCAGAGATCTCACAATCCGTACAACAAGTGGGAGGCGAAAGACCGCCCAAGTCCTAAGAAAGATCCAGAGAAGGAAGTTTTGGGTGTGAGGATTCATCCATTAATGTATAATGAGGTTGAATAAGGTTGACTAATAGTCACCAGTAAAAATCGTTCCCCTGTAGAGCAGTATAAAGACACGCTCGGGACGAGCTCTCCAAGAAGGAGGGAGATGTATACAGGGTGTATATAATGTAGTATAATGTAGTTACAGGTATATTATCGTCGTTCTAATGAAGAAGACACATTCAAATACCTAATCCCATAATCCCCTATTGACCCTCTTCACTCTCGCCCTCATTTGCAAGCCAACGCCAGCCTATAAATACCCCATCATTCCCCCACACAAGAGTCTCCCTTCCCCTCCCCACCAGTCGCCTCGCAGGCACGTTCACTCTTCGGAGTGACGTGCGGATAAAGCTCTCGTCTAAACCCACGTCGCCATCGTCTCCGCAAGGGATCTCCACCGTACACCTACCGTATCTTCGACACGTTTCCGCGACTCCAAGTGTCCCTTGGGTCATTGTGAGTCTAAACTAGGGTACCAACCTAGTACACAGCACATGGATAGATTCGGAAAGACGTGCGGATCACTCGCTGCGTTTGCTCTCTTCATTGCTTTGCAAGTGCTTCGAGCTCTCAAACGATCGTTGATGTCGTTCAGATAGCCAAAGACTTCAGCCGAAAGCTCGATGGAAAGTCTATCCAGACTGGCGGACATGGAAATACGCTGGAACTACTGCCGATAATATGTCGTACTTCCTAATAGCAAACATGCAGCGTGCACCACGAAATATTGAATCAGCAAAAAGAGAAAGAGCATGAATGTGAGAATAGATTAAGAATGATTCTGTAGCAGGCGTCTTCTATGCAAGTCAAGCGACGAGAGCGGAGCCAGTGAGCAGGTTAAGTCATCGTTTGATCAAACGCCCTTGTCCCTCCCTCTTCTCATCTAATGTTGAAATTTATCGAATGGACAAACAACATCAATCGCTTGAAGAACAGTGTAACAAACAGTGTCTGCAGAAGAGTGAGAAGTCAGTGTCCGCGGAGTTGCGAAAGTGCCAACGCTAAGAGCATGGTGATGCCTGAGTCTTGAGTCGGTTACATATTGGTGATGCAACTATCGAACCTGTCGTTTGAGAGGCGGAACTCGTTGTAGGACGCTGCGAAGTCACGGAGGAGGAAGACTCGGAAGCATAGGAAATGCCATCAGCCGGTTGGAGAGTTGCGAGGGCAATCTTTGCTTGAGCTGGAGCGGCAACTGCAAGGGAGAATTTTGCAGTTGTCTTGTTTTCGGGAAGAATGAATGCCTATTCCTAATGAGATATTTCTAAGCGCACAGTAGGTGGAGAGATTGGACGGCAAGTGCCACAGTTTTCGCGGCCAAACCTGTGGTAGAGTCCGTTGCCGATGAAATATCAGCAGGCGTTGACGAGTACCTCAGAAGGAATCCTTGATCGCCGTTCATGTCTTCATAGTAAACAGAGATATTCTGAAATCGGCAGGATTGAATTCAACGGTCACTAGAGCAAATTTACGTTCGTATTCTGGACATTCAAATTCTTCAGAAAGTTCAGCGATCCAGTGATTCTGGAATGATTAAAGTCATATTTTCTTAGGGCAGAACTTACTCATGCTTGACGAAATTGTTGTCGTCGGTCATGTCCATGAAGACCAGTTTGTGGTTAGCGTCGAAATTGGGAAGCACTTCGAAGCTCACGTTGCGGTGACTGGAAAGCGGTTAAACGTGCACTACAGTTCGTGATACGGTCGTGTAGGAGGCGAGGACAGTGAAGAATGAGAGTTACCCGGGATAATGAAGGATGAAAATATAAACTATTCGCTCTATTCGAGGGTACGCGAAGGGGGTTGCATGACATCAAAACTCACTTCAGCTTGCTTTCCAGGAAGTAAAAATCTGTGCGAACATCGTTAGGTGTGCGGTATACTTGCGGGCCGCCATTGTTGGGTTTCGAGCATCCATTCCATCCAGGAGACACGAGGAACCCATCGATTGATAGGTCGCGTAGATTATCTAGAAAACACTATAAGTATCAACGTTGATGATGATGTGCTTACTCATAGGCGAACCGATCTTGAATTGCAGACTCTGGGGTTGATTGTTCTGTTCAATGTAGAGAGAGACAATCGGGGCCGGTACATCGATGAGGAATCCAGGGAATGAAGGACTATCACTAAACAATTTTTCCGATTGGCGAAAAATGTGTTGTATCAGTAAGTGTGCCAACCGAGTGGTGTACGCATACTCGCAATCGTCAAGGTTTTCATCGATAGCGTTATCGAAGCCCGTTAGTCTCACAGTTACCGAAGTTTCCTGATAAACACAAAGAAAACATAGCAAGGCGGTAACTCATTCAATCAAGGAAAAAACACATACTTGATTGTTCGCAGTCGCTTCAATTTGAAAGAGCCTGGTACTGAGAATCGTAACAATTTCAGCGGCACTTGATATCGTGGTTCCGTAGCTGTGGAAGGCGTCGTAAACTTCGTACGAAAAGTCATCGGCTTAAATATCTTATTTATCTTTTTTATACCGGACGGATCAACCTATTGCTTGCTCCACGACGTAGAGAACAATTGCTTGAGGCGAATAATCCAGCATTTGAGAATTAACTAAATTGATGTTGGTAACGGAAATATTTGCTGGACCCTGAAGAATGAAAATTGTTTTCGTGCTCTGAAAGATTGGTCGAGTCACTTCAAACTTCAGAGGTATCTTAGAGTTGTTCTCGTTCCTTTGCTTAGCCAAATCGGCGACACTAAAACATATATTTGTGAATTTATTTTAACGTTCTAAAATTGCTCACCAGTACATTCTTCCACCTTTATTGTCTGTAACACATACTTTGTCCGCATAGGGGTCAACTCCACCTTCGTACTGGACAATAGTGTGTATATCGAAATATTTGCGTAAAAAGAAAAAGAAACCTACTTTGGAGCCTTCGCCCATTGTAGCTGCGAATATCAGACAACCATCATCGCATTTGGGAATGTGAACCTGTGCACGAGTAATGATCAAGAAATCCTTCAAATTGACTCACATCTTTAGCAGCAGTGAAGTCGTGAATATCGTATAACGAAGAGCGAGCGAATTCTACCACCGCATCTGAAACGACGAATTCAAATTGGTTAATCGGATCCGCAACTCACTTGTAAATGCAAAATACAGAAAGAGAAGGGGAATCAAACGCATCCTGAAAAGAGTTTGGGTGAATCAAAGACAAATTAAATATGTGTCGGTTCTCATCGTCATGCTCTTAACTTCTCGATCGCAGATAGTATTATCAGACTCCAGGCTCTTGAACAATTTCGGCACATGAATGATATCAGGAAGAAGTTTTGCATTCTCTCACTCGTCATTGAATGTTTGCTTTGTAGTGGATCGTGCTTATATCGAACCGATGATATCTAAAGAATATGAACGTTTAGAATGTTAAGTGTCAGAAAATTATTCTCACTTGTACATAATACTTTTTGACGATCGTTGCTTAACTTAGAAAATATTTTATGAATAAGGAATGGTTCAGAGAGAACAACGGACAATCTGATGGGGGAGTTCGTCTCATGAGTGCTTCTAATAATACATCGACATACCTCAGTTCGGCTTCAGAAGCGACATTATACGCGAAGTCAGAACATCAGCACTTCGTTGCATTTCATCTTTCTTTCCTCGATTGTAATTTCAACAATGGGACCATTTTGTGTTTGTAGTGCCGAAAAAATGTCTTTTCACGACAGAGCTCATCGCTGTTTTGCTCATTCCGTATCTTCAATCCCCCTGAAGCGATTAGTCGAAAAATAGAGATTTATTGATCATTCATTGAATAGTGGGTCACATTCGTGCTAAACCTGGTCTAGTATCGAGTTGTTTTTTCTTGATCTGTCGAACATGGCTCAATTTTCGGTGAGCATAAAAGCGAGCGAACTGTTGAGTGATTGCCCCAATACGATGCGAGTGGACTTCCCGCTCATGGTGCTCGCTTCAGTAATAAGTATAGAGTGTCGCAAACACAATGCAACTGCGGCTACGGCTAGAGTTCCTGAGGGCCACTCGCGTACTACACCCTCAAATTATTATAAACAGGTAACTTCATCATTCATTAGATGGGAGAAATCTGGCCAGAGAAGCAAATCTTGTTTTTCTTTTACTTAAAAGCTCAGCTCTACGCCAGGAAGCAACGAATTCGACAGCCCGTGTCGCGAACCATCACCTGCCAATCAGACGCTACATTCTCTGTTGAATGCAGTTTCCATCGACAGGTACTACTCTCTATGAACTTCGAAACGACGCAATTCAGTTTCGTGCTCCACTCTCCTCGAGTCAACAAGAAGAGAAGATACGATCTCGTGATTCTCGTGAACAGTGCCGTAAATGAAACAGCAGAAAGGAACGAGATAAGGGGATTGTGGGCGGCAAAAGCGGAATCTCTCATGCAAAAGGTGGGTTGAAGCAGCTGAAAGATGTTTGTTGTTGATTCAGAAGCACAAATCGCTGGTTATATTCGTGGTTGGAAGTTCGTCGGAGTTGGAGGAGGAATATAAATCCTACGGAGATTTACTCCAAATCGACATCAAAGACACGTATCGAAATATGGTGTACAAAGTTAGCGTTCGAGGAAAAATCAGGGCAAACAATTGAATACATTCCGATCGAGGGCAGCTTCCGATGGGTCAGCGAGAATTTGAAGTCGAAATTCGTTGCGAAAATAGATTCTGATACGGTAGTGCACATCAATCGATTGTACAGTCAACTGAGGAAATATGAGAAGGAAGAAAGGTTGATCTACATATACTCAACAAGCAATGTGTCTTTTGTAGTGGTCCTTGGATTGCCTACAGTTTCGAGAATTCGCAGCTCGTAAGAGATAAATGCTCGCCATGGTTCGTAGCTCAATCATTGCGAAACTCGCAATCGCGGAATACTATCGGTTTTCTTCTTATGTTTAAAATATTGCGATGATACAGCCAGACTCTATGGATTTGCAAGTCAAAATGGAATTGCAGGTATCTATCTCTATCTGACTACCCTCACGACAGCTTTCCGCGGTATTGCAACGGGCCGGGCTACGCGATGAGTAGAGGACTGTTCGAACAGATTGTGGAGCGTATGAGCGAGCATCAGGTTGTGATTTTATCATCCTCATCAGCTATGCAAATGGAGGAACGGCGCGGCAGATTGTCTATCAATCTTTCTTTAGAACAAAAAAATAATCAAAACCAGGTGTTCGAAGTGGAAGACGCCTTCTTTACGGGAGTCGTTGCGAGTGACATCGGCGAAATCGCGAAGATGCGAGGAGTCGCCGTACCCGAATACGTGAGTTTTTCATAATTTTATGTTGTTATTTTTTTCGAAAATTGCAGAACGTTCTGAATGTCGTCTTTAGTGTAGCATCTTAAACTGTTGATCTCGCCCATAATGCATCGCATTGCAGTCCACTGCGTTGCGCAGATAGCAATATATTGCAGTCCGAGGCAACCGACTGCGACCCGAACGGACGCTCCCTGTCCATTCTCAGTACTCACTATCAACTCGACGGAGGAGAGAAGACGCGCAAGAACCTGACAGCCGCATGGAATTGGGTGAAGACGGTGAATTGTCGAGATGTCTGGCAGTATGGATCCACCCCTGTGCCTCGGAGATTCCACTCACCTACGCCAATCTAATAGACCGCCCGGAGCATTTCATTGTTTAGCTCAGTGAAATCGATAAATATATTGCCCATGCCACCTCAAAAATTGCGAGAATTCGTTTAGATTTATCATAATCTCAACTCTTTATTCGCAAAATGTTGCATGTCATGTGAAAGGATTCAAGATAAGTATGCGGCGTCACAACACGTAATCAAACACGATGTCTCATAATTCTTCAACAAACGCAGCTATATAGAAACGCTGCGTCACAACTTATCAGTCATTGTTTCTCACTATGATCTTGTAATCTCTTATCTGCTAGGCACAAATGACTACAGACTGAAGCTATTCCACTACGGAACCGGCAGCTACAATTATGTTAATATCACGAAACGACTACTGCATAAATGCATTTGAAGAGGAACTTTCGTAATGAGATTTTTCAAAAATTGCTTTGAGTTTTCCCAAGACGCAAGATATGAATTTACCAAGTTGAAACTATCGCGAGAGGTGGCTCATTACAACAACTATTTTTTAAACATAATTACTAAAGACATATTCTTGGTAAATTTCAACATATGCCGGTTCTGTAGCCCCACTTACGGCATGATAGCGGAAACTGAGACTGAGAAGAGATTGCGCTCCTAGTAAATCCGCTTTGTCGCATGCCGAGGTGAGAATCACTCCGATAAGAATCACACTCTCGAATGCTTCTGATCCTTTTGCTTGTTGCAGTTCCAATATGGAGTCAGACCATACCAGGTGAGAGTATCATCCTTGTGATCATTGTCTACTCTTAAAGTGGCTGCAATTAATCAAATTTAGAGGAATGCAGTTTTTTTTTCAGGCAAGTTCTGTCACGTTTATGTTAATTTCGCAGATTGCAGAAATCATCTGCCCAGACGGATACACTCTGATTGAAGCGGGAGATGAGGAGTGGTGCTTCGTGACGCACGTTCTCAGCTTTATGAATACTATGAACTTTGAGGTACGTACTATGCTTTTTAAAAGAGTTGCCATGTTAGTACATGCATTGAAGGGAGCGAAAAATTCATGCGAACACCAATACGAGACGCTACCGATTCTGAAATCTGCTGAAGTATCTTTTTTTCGGGAATTTCTCCTAGAACGAATTGAAGTTAGGTTCATGTTTCAAGGTGAATGATGAGTTCAACGCATACCGTACTGAGAACAACGTTCCGTTCGTTTGGATTGGAATTGTATGCAACCACGGTTCGTTCAGCTCTCCACTCGACAACTAAGCAATATCTTTTTAGTGAACCTCAACTGGGAATGGGAGAACGGGGATACAATTGAGTACAGCAACTTCGCCTTTCCACCATGTGAGTGGGCGTTTCTTGTGTAATCAAAGTACGTTCCAAATAGAGAATTGAAATAACTGCATTTTAGCAAAGCCGTGCACTGACGAGGTTCGTTTCGCAATAACCGATCACAATACGTGGAAGGCTTTCGGGGCGAAGTCGCGCATATCTTCGTACATTTGTGCCAGAAGGTCAGGCGGTGCCATGTTGACATATCATATTTTTCCCGTAACTCACATTTGGTTTTTTGCTGGAACGTTAATGCTGTAACGTTTTCTATGGAAACCTTTCACCATAGAACGTTCATTTCAGAACACTCATTTCAGAACTTTTTTCTCGGAACTTTTGTTTTCTTATTGGAACATTTTTGGAACTTTTCGGAACTTTTGTTGTTGTTTTCGTCTCAAATTGACCTTGTGTAAGCCAATACGCGCAGAGCCCGTGTCCCCTTGCCAACTGCTCCAACATTATCACCTTCACCCGATTGCCCACGAGGAATGTATATTCTGAATGATTGGTGCTATGCGATCGACAAAGCTCCGTTCGGCGTGGATCAGGTTAATTAGAATTTAGCTCTTAGAATTTAGCTGTTGATTCACACATTCAAAAAGAATCGTTATTTTAAATTGCCCTATCCATAAGAATAGCAATTCTTTTTAAGATAGGAAATAAATACATTGCAGAGCATGCGATATTTCTGTCAAGAAGTTTACGGTGGAGATCTACCGTCAGTCAACTCCGAAAGTGTATGCATTTCATTTATTGAAATTTTTTTTAATTGTCATTTAAGTGCGTTTCCAGGAATCAGATGATCTCATGTACCTTCGTCGATGGTTAACCGGGACAGATTCCGATTATATCTGGATAGGTATCGAATGCAGCACAAAAAGTAAGTAAAATTCAGTCAGATGAGAAGGAGAATTTGCCTTTTTTTTCAATATTTGCCTCTATTATATGTTGAACTTTTCAGCTCACACTCAACCTCCCGGCGAGGGTGTGGAGGGAGCTTGGGAGTGGATGAATGGAGAATTCTGGTCTGGGTACACACAATTCATCGGGCAAGAGAACCGTGAGTTGAATATATACATTTATCTGTTACGAATTTGAATAATTTAGCATTTTCCTGTGCCTCGACATTTGCGGATGTCGCTTACCTCTTTAACATGGATGGCAAGTGGATCTTTGGCAAAGAAAACACGTAAGTTTCGATGAGCTTGTTGCACATATTTACAATCAAACTTAAAATACCTGTTAAAAACGAAATATTTAATTCCGCTAAATGTTTGTGCAGGGCTACTGTGCTCGTGTGCTCTACAAGACCACGTGGTTACGCAAAATCATCAACAACAACAACTGCAACAACAACGACGACAACAACAACAGCAACAACGTCAACAACCCACGAATTCGAAAGTATGTCAGAAGCCCATTTGTTTTTCTTTAGCACTTAGTTTTTGTGGTTGACATCATTCAGAAAGTGCATCAACTTTGAACCCTATCACAGCGACTACAGTGAGTATCGGAATGACCTCTACAACACGCGTCACAACGCCAACGACGTCGAATGCAATAGTGTGATTTCTTTGTTTTCCATTTTCTTTGAAAGCTAGATCAGACAACGAATATGCGTTGATCAATTCTGTTACAGTGATTCAACTCGGACAGCCTGGACAATCGCTCTCATCTGCGCTGCTGTTTTTCTTATTGTTTCAGCAGCTTTGTTTATTATTTTTCTCTTGAGAAAGCGCATTCGAAATCTGCGAGCAAAGATTGTTGAGGTAATTTGTCACTTTTTATGAAAGTTTACACTTCGAATTCAGATCGAAAGACATGAGAGTCGATATGACAATAACAAGCTGGCAGAATCTCTTCAAACAGCAATGAAAGCACTGCGTTATCAAGACTGGCCGAAGAGAAGTGATATATGGGAGATTAAACGGAAACACGTTCACATTGACTATACTAATAGGTTGGGAGAAGGAGCTTTCGGAAGCGTATTTCTGGGTATGAAAGCTACAGAGATTTGGAAAATAGTGAGGAACCTGCATTAAAGGTCGTCTGGTATCAAAGAATGTTAATGTCACGTCTCGATCAACACTTGATAAGCTAATCACTCTAAGGAACAACAACAATTTTGTTGCAATTAAGATGCTGAACGGTTCGCTCAATCACAATATGGTTTGTTATGTTCATATGATTTCAGAAAATTTTCAGAAGAATCGGAAGCTACGGCAGAACGTTGTTTCTTTGATGAAATTGATACTATGAAGAAGATTGGGTATCACGACCGACTTGGTAAGATTAAGCATGTAATTGAATGCAAATTTATATATTACAGTCAATATTCTGGCATGCGTCACTCAAAATGAGCCAATCCTGCTTATTTCTGAATATTGTGCGAATGGGGATCTTCTGTCGTTTATGCGACAAAGGTTAATATCACAGTTATCAATTATTGAATTTTCTTCTAGGAAGAAATGGATGCTCGACAACACGGATGATTTTACAATAGATAAGATATTAACGTTCAAAAAACAACTGATGTTCGCTATCCAAGTCGCGTGTGGTCTGGTAGGTCTGTCCACAAATTATCCCTGCGAAACATAGCGCCCTCTTTCCAGGAATATATAGCAACAAGAGGATTCATTCACAGAGATATTGCGGCGAGAAATATAATGGTTGATCAGCGAGAAACTTGTAAGGTTGGCGACTTCGGACTGTGTTGCGAAATCGGAACAAACGGCGAAACCATTCAACCGAAGGCCAGTTTTTCGAAATTTTATACTTGCAGAACAATGAACTGGAAACGAGAGAGAACACATTTTACAGGGTGGGAAATTTCCTCTAAAATGGATGCCTCCGGAGGCGATTGAAAAGTTCGTTTTCTCTACTGCAAGTGACGTGTAAGTATTTCCTGACGTGTAAGTATTTCCTATATTTCAAATGCAGATGGTCCTACGGCATTCTATTATTTGAATTAGTTACACTTGGAGATAATCCATATGCGGATTGGTCGACAGATGAGGTAGCAATCGAAGTTTGGAGATTCGAAAACATGATTGTAGCTTTTGCCACGACTAAAAAGCGGAGAAAGAATGCATCTACCAGACTTCTGCAATGAGAGTTTGTGAGTTTGAGAAAAGCAATTCTTTTAGTTTTTGCGCGCCTTAATGTAGCGACACAGTATTCTTGCAGATATGATTTGATGGTAAGATGCTGGAATGACTCACCATCAGAAAGGCCTTCATTTATGGATGTGAAGATACGAATAGGTGAATTATTGGAAAATGTAAGTGCTAAAAATCGTTCAATTGCATTATGTAATGATTATTATTATTATTTCAGTTTCATCAGAATTACAATTATCTGAATCTTAGCGAAGAATCAAGCAACAAGCAAAGTTAAACGTTTAGTGACTTTATGTGAATGCTAGAGTCGTGTTATCTCATCATCTATTTGTGCTGAAAATTCTTCAACAACGGGTATTTCCGACACTTGTAAAATTGAGTCAGAAATCTATTTTTTTGATAAACTCCGAATGTTTTGAGCAATCCGCAGCTAGAATCTTTGAAGAGCAGAATAATTACTATTGCATCACTACCAGGAAATAGTGAGACCATCACGGGGAAAGCTCCCGCTGAAATGGTTTTCGGAGTATGCACTGTTCAATATGAACATACGGGAAATGTTGAGAAGAGGGAAGAAAGCAACAAAAGAGAAAGGAACGTAAACAAGACATAGGTACAAAAGTCTGAAGAGCAGCATGAATAAAATATTCGAGATCTCCGTTCGAATGTACCCAATATTCATCGAACCCAGATCTTTTGACCTTATCAGACTCGATATTTGAAGTCAGGTGACAATGTTAGCAGAGAATAATAACGTCGTTTGTTTACCTGAGCGCACACAGCTATGAGCAATCGCATTTGCAGAGATCGAATAGATGGAGCAATCACTTGAGCCTTTCTAATGTGATTGTAAGTCGACCATGCAAGATTGACTGATATGACGAGATTGAGTGAACTGATGGAACCACCGCCGATCATGGCTAGCAACACTCGCGGGTTCAGGAAATTCTCACCATTCAATAGACGAAATTCTCACCATTCAATAGACGTCATACGTTCCAAGGAATGCACCGACCCAGTAATCCATCAGAATCCAACCGTTTTTCATCGATACATTATATTTATCTTCGAAAGCAGGGATAATAGGAATCATTCCGGGGTTGGATTCGTCAGGTACAACGGAACCACTGATGAAAAATCTAAAACTTTTTTCCTCAAAAAGTTTTTCAATCGTAACTTACAGAAGAACACTTTGAATGATGGGGAATAGGGAAAGATATCTGCAACGGCGGGCATCGAAACCGCTGGTGTGCGCGAGGTTCTACTAAGCATTACGCTGTTACACACAAGACTCACTGTGCACCGCCGATGCGCACGCCTTTTAAGACCCCGGGTGGTCACACCGATTGGGCGAAAAAACAATTTCCTATTACAGAATTTCACGGAGAATCCGATTCTTAAATAATCTCACTGTAACGCGGGTTATTTTTTGGTTAGAAAAACGTTGTTTTTCGACCGTTTCGACCTTTCAACAAATTCCAATCTTTTCGAAAGTGCTTTTTTTGAAAACAATTGGCCCAAATTACCCCCAGGTGACGTCACTTTTCGAATTTCGGACAACATTGAAAATCCCGAAATTTTTTGAGTCGAAGCTGGTACTTCGGGACAAGTGACCCATATTTCGCCATATTGGGCTGGGAATCAGCACTCGGTATGAGAACATCACCCGTGAATTATCGGGAGGGCTTGCTGAAAAGTCATCCGGGGAGGAATACGTTCTCTCGTGAAAGGTCTCTTAAATCGCGAAATATACACAAGCTAAGGAACAAGGAAAGCATGAGGCAATCGACAAGGTAAAAGTGAAAACGCTGAGTCTATGTTTGCATGCGCCTATTCTATAGCTGAGTGTGCCAGTCTCTTAGTGAAATATGTCCATTTCCTGGCTGCGATCAAATAGAGAGTAGAATTGGCGCGAGGGATCTGAATGAATAAAAAAATTGAAACAAAGCAGTAAACGGCTCGCAGTTCGTGTGCGCTTTTCGTAGATGTATGTGCGGTACTATGTTACATTTGCATAATCCGTCTAATGAATATCTCCTGTCTCTCGCCCTCATTAGGTTCTCATCCTCTTTCTGAAGCCCCGAAACAGACAACTACCGTTCATTACACTGTGACTATTGTGCCAATCCTCAGATTTCATTTTCCCAGTGGTACGTGACACATTTGTTCCGGAATACGGTCAGAGTGTAGTCAGATGTGATCATTCTGAATGCGTGATAACATAGATAACAGCTATCAAGCGGCACTTCCGAATCCTCGCGATCAGAGTCCTATAAAGACATGGACACAGCTATGGCGCCACCATTCCTCATGAAGTTTCTTCTTGCGCTGTGTGCAGTAGCAGCTGCAGCAGGAGCAGCTGCAGCAGCAGCAGCGAAGGTCACTGGAGCAGCAACTGCAAGACCCTGTCCAGCAGGCTACAGTCATATCAACGTCACCGACGATTGCTTCAAAGTTGGTTGCATTAATTCGTTATACTCTTCAAATTCTCTATTTTTCCGTCAGAATGGTTCAGTTTCACTCATTCCTAGAGACAAGGTTAGCGTACGGGGACGGATGGAGGTTGACTCTGAAACGCCATTTTTCATAGTTCATAAGTGCAGCCTTCGAAGGCAAAATTTGTCAAGAATACGTCGATTCAAGGTGTACTCCCTCTCGATGGCGTACGCTAATGCAGAGAGCGTTTGCGTGCAGGATGGAGGGCATCTCGCGTCCCTTCACAGCGACCAGGTTATTCGTCGGGAAGAGATATGACTGATATTTTGTTGCTCGGCCAATCATGCGCAGTCCTGATTCTTGTCGATTCAGGAGAGACGCGAGCTCAATCCCATCCTGAACGCTGCCTCGCCGCTCATCGGCATCAAGTGCTCAACGACTACGATGTGCGTCTGGAGCGACGGCACGCCCATGGACTACGAGAACTTCAGCAATGGTGAGACGACATAAATTGTCCCTCCCAGGGAAATAGTTGGATGCATGTAACCTTCGAGGTTGTATTCATCTTCCTTTTCTAAACGTTAAAATGCAGCAGATCTTTGTTTGATCAGACTATTTGAGGGAAGCCACAGATCGAATACGGCAATTGCGCGCATCTGTTCTCCGATGATGACAAGGTTGGGAGCAAGTAAACTAGCAACTACGTTTCACATCGATTCAGTTCTACTCCTGGGACTGCGCTACGCCGATGAACACGTTCCTCTGTCGAGTGCCGCCGCGCGATTGTGAGACCACTTCAATTGTTTCCTTCTAATTGATGATCATTGCTCTGCTATCCAGAAGATGTCATAACGGGATGCACATAAGCGAATACCATTGGACGAAAGCACGATTGCACCTTACAGCAGAGTGCTCTCTGGGGTACAGCCAAGTCGGTGGATACTGCGTCGCAGTTAGGACGCACCCTAGAACGGCCGATGATGCGGAGAACGATTGCGCGGTTGAAGACAGTCATCTGGCTTCCATTCACGACTATCAGGTATGAAACAAGCGAAATATTCATCATGCTTTCAATTTCAACATCATTCAGACCAACTACCAGCTCTTTGACCTGATTTCGAGTGCCAATCTTTCGTGCGCCGGTTGCAATGTCCACATCGGAGTGAGATACGAGAAAAGTGAGCTAAGATGTTGGAATACGGATTACATTGTTCTCAATTGGTCCAAATGTTCGTCGTCGAAATATTCGTCAGGTACTGGCTACTACTGGACGGACGGAACGACGTTTGTCTACACTGCTTGGTCGACTCCAGGTGATAATTCTGTTTTTGGCTATTGGCTCCTTTCTAAGCTCACGGATTACGGAAGCTGTGGTTGTGTTTCAATAATACATAAAATAGGCTCGGCTACCGCTGCTTTGGTGATCAGCGAAGGATGTTCGATTAAGACTCATTTGATGAACTCTACAAGTAGGATATTTTTCCGTTAAAGTATTCCCGGACACGCACTTTGGCCAGTGTGGGCAGATGCTGGTTTCTGATGAGTTCGGCACTCCTGGTCTCTGGTCGAACGTCCCTTGCGACACGCGACAACCATACGTCTGCATGCGAGCTCGTGAGTTGCTTCAGGCCGTAATATGTCCAAAAGAGGTCCTCAAAAGTTCGCAAATGTTCCCAAAGGTTCCGAGGGGTCCCCTGTTCATATATAGTTTTGCAGCGAAAATATACTGAATACTGCAACAATGTTCAGTGTTATTTAGCGGGTCCTGTAGCGACGTATGCACCAATTGCGTGCCCGCGCATGCAGTATTTCGAGGACCAAGGAACGGTGAGAAGATCATAAACCCATGCACTGTTCCACCATTCGCTCAGGTGTACTCACCCGGATTTCCCGCGCTCATTCCTTCCAAGTTGTACTGTGAGTACCTTATTGCGGCGGAAATTGGTTCAACCGTGAGTACCTAATCAACAAACTCTGTGGATTCTGTTATTATTGGCGCTTGCTGGTCTTTATGATGTCTGAAGAAGATGTGGCTGTTCTGAAATAGAAATTTCAGCTCTCCGTAACGTTTCCTGTCTTCAACATTGGCGCAGACAGCAAACTCTCTGTCTATGATGGAATGACTGGCGCCAACCCTACGTTCGTGTGAGTGAAAAGTTGGCACTTGTGCGCTTTTTGATACCTTTTTTTCTCACTACCATTCTTAATCATCGCCTCACTCTTCTTTCAACATTCGTAGAGGTCCAGGCCAAAAGTAAAGAAGTTTCGAAAATGCTCTAAGCATGCATACAAATCGCATTGCAGTCTCCAGGGTTCGTCGTTCGCAGGCAGCGTCTTCAATACCAGCCAGAACATCATGAAAATGGTCTTCGAGACATCTTTGGTGACTGATGGAGAAGGATGGGAGGCCTCGTTCATCAGTGTCCCACGTGCGTCTATACTTCACCATTTGAGACCAAAACGCAGTCCATGAACAATTCCATTCTCCATTTCAGCACCGTCGATCAGCTCAAAGAGCACGAACTGTCCAGCAATGACTGTCTTCGTTGAGGAGGAACAGGCAAGTGACGATTACTTTTTCTGGCACTCCTGCACTTTCCCGGACAACTCCAAATATCCTCATAACCTCCCCCGTCTCCGACCACCAACCCAGCGGGAAACCATTTTACTTAGGGAATCACTGACACTCACTTCATTTTGAGCCTATTGTCCGGGAAAGTGCAGGAGCGCCCTTTTTCTCTCTTATTACGCCATTCAGATGGTTCTAACCTCGCCCGGATTGCCTGGAGGATATCCCGTCAATGCGGATTGTTGGTACTACTTAAGCACAATTGCCGGAAAGAAGCTTTCCCTTAGCTTTAGTTAGTTTTTTTCTGGCGTGTTTGTTTTGCACGTACCAAACTGCACACAAAAAGTACAAAACTGAGTTACAGAGTTCATCGACACTAAACTAGGCAAGGATTACATTGACGTGTATGATGGGCCCAGCAAAAAGTCCGGGGCCCTTATCGCGAGGTTTGTCAGTATCACGTGTTAAACACCATCGATGAATTAAAAATAATGATTTTATAGTCTTTCTGGGACGACGTCACAGAACTTCTTGACATACAAGTCCACTGGGAACTATCTCACACTCAACTTCTCTAGCAACAACGTCCAGGGCGGACAGGGATGGAATGCCACTGTGGTCATGATCTAAACCGCTCATTCGATAAACGCTACATACGCAAAATACTTATTTTTTAATGATACAATGTTCTGTACTCATACAGCATGTGGGAACAGCTAGGGAGTGTGAAAGGGAGTGTGTGTGTGTGCGTTTTCTCAACCAGCCACAACATCAGGAATGCAACGCAAACTTTCACAACTTCAACTACTACTACTACTATTACTGTTTCGCATAAGACCACGTCCGCAACTGGCGAAAGTGTGTTCCTCATCTTGTTTATCATCGTGCATTCACAAAATCTCATTTCTTAATTAATTTCAGTACTGACACTTCTAGCTTCATCGTTCATTTTCTTGACCCTTGTGCAGAAATTGGTGAATAAATAAATCAGATTCCGCTTAGTATGATCGTTCGCAACATCTTCATTAATGATTGGATGCCAAATGAGTGATCGCTTGCTCCTAAAACATAGCCTGCTAAGCCTGAACAAAGGTTGATTGCGTGACTCAGTGGAAACGAGAGAGTAAGCCGAAAAACGCTTATTCATGTTTGATAAGACAGTGCTTTAAAGCGCCCTTTTCTGCTCAAAAATCACAAAGTTATTGAGAAGACAGCAATCATGGATCAAATCGTATTCATTCTCGTTTTCATATGGCTTATTCGAGTATTCCTCCTCACTTTCTTCAACTGGCCGTGATTTGTAAGTCCAATGTCTATTAACAGTTTCCTATCATAACCGAATACAGAACGGGAAGATTAATCACAGCGACTGTCAACTTTTGCATCGCCGCATGAATACATATTCCTCTTCCACGTATAAAATAGTTGATGTTCAAGGTGTTGGTGAATGCCCAGATTTGTATCGACATTTTTGTACTTCGCTGATCTTCTTTATCTTGTGCTTCTGAAAAAAAGATTTCAACAGTGGTATTCTTATGTGGTTGATTTTTTGTGTAATGCAGTTCGTGTTATTTTTTTCTTAAATCAACACTGACTAAAATAACTCATTGGATTCTTTCCACTGGAACGCAACATAGTTAAACTAATTTGCTTTATCAAAAACACTGAGTTAGCACATTCAAAGCCAGCAAGCGATGAATGCAATGAGAATTGCCGTCGATCCTGGAAGATTTACATATTCATTAAAGTGTGATTAATCACAGCTAACCGATGCGTGCAGCTCCCGAAGTCGTCGGAGTGACGCTTGTCGTTGTCTTCGGTGTTGACGTAGTTCTAAACATATAATTTAATGACCATAAATCGACTTTCACAAACGTGTCCGGAGTTGTTGTTGTAGTGTCAGTTGCAATGGGCGGTGTAGCCATGCCTGGAACGAAAAACATGTTCGTTTCAAGGGCAAAACCACTTAACAGTTCTTGTTGCCGACTGAGCACATGGGATATTGGCACGCGTAGGACAGACCGGTCTGGCAGTTGGTTGCGCTCCTGAAACCGAAATGATTCACGCCGAACTAACGTACCGCAGAGTCTCCTCCCAGACGAGTGCGTCGCGGTGAGTCGCCGTGGGTCACCCAAGGTCACCCCGACTTTGAGGTCGCTTTAGACCCTTCAAAGTGTATAACTTTTTGGCTATTTCTGGCTACAAACCAAATAGACCATGCTCTATCGATTGGTGGTGTCAGAACTTTGAATATCTCATTTGATCTTTGATCTATGAGCGGAGACGCTATCCCCCCTCTCATTTCAATCTGCTCATTTCCATAACCCCTTGTCTGGAGAGAGAGAGGGGATTAGCTCTCCCTCATCTTTGTCTTTTGATCGCTCATTGATCGGTTGGCTCGTGCGTTCGGAGTTCTCAGAGATTGCAGTGAACCTTAGGCGACTACAGTGAACAGAAATGGCAGTATGAGAAAGTGTAGGGTATCTGCACCTTGTGACTTCCGCTCATTGGGTGGAAGGGGTGATTGCTATTCTTGACTGACAATAGAGGTCAAGCCCGCGACCTACAAACTCCACACTTTCTCATACTGTCTTTTCCGTTCACTGTGGTATAGAGGCCAGAAATGACAGTGTGGATATGCACAAACTCCCGCCTTATTGTCAGCGATCGTAATCGATATTTACTGTAAACGATGGCCTATAAACGATGCCCACTTGTATGCATGATGTACCAGAACTTCGGCTTATGATCTGGAGTGCTCTTCCAAAGCAGCATAACTCGCTGGTTTGACCTCTATTGCCAATCCCCGTTCCACTCAATGAACGGAAGTCACAAGGTGCAGATACCCTACACTTTCTCATACTGCCATTTCTGTTCACTGTAGTCGCCTAAGGATCACTGTTGTCAGGAATCACAATCTCTGAGAACTCCGAACGCACGAGCCAACCGATCAATGAGCGATCAAAAGACCAAGACGAGGGAGAGCTAATCCACTTTCTCTCTCCAGACAAGGGGTTATGGAAATGAGCAGATTGAAATGAGAGGGGGAATAGCGTCTCCGCTCATAGATCAAAGATCAAATGAGATATTCAAAGTTCTGACACCACCAATCGATAGAGCATGGTCTGTTTGGTTTGTAGCCAGAAATAGCTAAAAAGTTATACACTTTGAAGTGGTCTAAAGCGACCTCAAAGTCGGGGTGACCTTGGGTGACCCACGGCGACTCACCGCGACGCACTCGTCTGGGAGGAGACTCTGCGGTACGTTATTTGGGCAAGAATGGATTCAACATTGGTACTGATCTCGTCTCACCATGGAAGGACGGAATCTGTAGAGTCTACGTAGGCGCACTTATCGTCAGACGCAGGGCCCGGCTCGTTTTCTCCCCAGTTCGTGTAGGAATCGGTCGACTGAAGGTGGTTGCGTGCTTGTGAATATTGACAGATAAACGAAACATAGAATGTTTACATGAAAATGAGTTCACCTTATCCTGCCATTGCCAGACTCCATCGTCCGATTTGCTGTAGCCAATCCAGAAATTCGATTTCATCACTGGAATGCAAAGATTGCACTCCATTTTCCATCAATTTTGATAACTTTTTCAAAGCACACTTCAATAGCGCGTTTTTTTTAAAGGTTAAAACGTTTTTCGCAGTAATATTAGCTCACTCTGCTGCAGGAAGCGTCCCTTCTCGTTATTGTGAACAGATGCGAGTATTCCACCGTCAGCAGAACAAGTCTCGCTTGCCTTCTTGAAGCTAACGCCAGACCGATAGGATGAATTAAAAATAATGAGCAACTGTGATTCTGTGAATTAAGAAAGGACAAATGGTAACCAACCGTCCGCACTCGAAACCGCATCATTGATCTTTCCGTAAGTAACACTCTCCATCAGTTTGCAGTAACAATTGGCTGGAAATTCACCGAGTGTTTCAGGTTTCATATCTGAACAAACCTTTACAGAAGGCCTGCAGGCCTTGCATGTAAGTAACATCAGAGAAGTAATAAGTATCGGAAGCGATCGATTTCAATTGCTGATTATCTCCTTTGCCATAATCTGAGAGTCCGATTCGAAATATGTTTGCGAATCAATACTTGCCATTAACAATAACGACTCCTTGCGTTGACTTGAACTGCTTCAGATTAGTGAGGTCGCCGTCTCTGAACATGGAATAGGCATGTCTTTCATGATTAGGTTAACATACGGGGTAGACGCGGTCATGAAATGGACCACTTGTCTGGTCTTTGATCTCTCAGGAACATCCTTCAGACCCTTCTCAAACATGTTCTGAGCGGCTTCAAAAGCGCTGAAAAACTCCGATGTGGCAACTCCTCATGCCAACTGACTCTGCGAATATCATCTCCTGAACTCCACTAGTGATTGACACTTTTCCTTGAATTTTGTCGGACGAAGTCATGTTCAGATTATAAATAACCTGCAGAAATTGTCGTTTCTCGAGGTGAAACTTACAATAGAAGAGCGAGAAATACTTAGTAAGATCGCACTTTCGCCGAATCCGACATGCTAATCACACCAATTCTAGTATAGAAATTGGCGTTGGTGTCGGTGCTGAGAATTCCGGAAGATCCGTCGTTCAGGAAAGACTCTATCACAGCTCCAGCCTTTAAAAAAACAATAAATAATCAATTAAAAATTCAGATAAACAGACATCTTTCAGCTCTTTTTCGCCCATTGCCTCAGTAGTATCGAGAATGAAGATGATATCCAGCCAGATCTCAGAAGGCTTCCAACCATCGGGAAATCCGAGTTTGTCCACACCGCAATTGCAGTACCCATCTAGAATGAATATTTCACCAGATTACTTCAGCTTTGTACGAATTTGGCACTGCATGCATAATAGATGCTGTCTTAGCTGAATAGTTATTAACGTTTTCCAAACAGTTTCGAGGATTATTTTCTTTCCTAACCTTGGGCGGCGATGGAAATTTCTACAATAATGGCGTCGTTGCTACGAGAAATTTCATCAGGCTTCAACTCAGTAGGGGTGTATCTCACCTGATAAATATTAAAGTAAACTGTTCAATGTAAGATAATTCGAGAATCTGTGATTTATTTGACAAGTGTATTTCGAGAATTCTATTGCGAGCTCACTTCGAAATAGTCGGTAGTGAACTGCTCAGTGTGAGTGCCATTGTAGTATCTGTAAGAGAGTAGGTCGTCACTGGTAATAATTTCATTCAAATTAGCTACCTTTTCAAAAGATCTCCCGGCGATTTCATTAGCGTAAGATATCCGTTGTCGGTTGAGTCGAAAGTTAGGTCCATGTTTACACTGGCATCGTTGAATTGGCTGAATGAAAAACAATGAATTTGAAAAAGAATGAAAAAAATGTTGGCTTTTTTGTAGGTTTTTACCCGCTAATCATTTCGAAATTGGTGCCGTGATCAATTCCTTGTAAATTCTGGAAGTCGTTAGTACGGCCACTAGATAAGATGACTATTCTGTCGCCCGCGGAGACAGTCGTTTCTGGAGAAAAATCGTGTAAGACGAAAATTGGGATCCTTACTCTTAGTCAGGTCACTGGAATAGCGCACGCTGTACACCACATCATCGTCAATTTGAATAGTGACGCCAACATCATAAACAAAGACCCACTCAGGAACAGTGGCGCACCTAAAGTTGATCATGGCTCTAATAGATTTGATGTCATGGACAATAGAAATTGTACATAACAAAGATGCCCTCAATATATTGAACGTACGTCCAGGATCGGAATTCGAATTTGTTGTCGTCCTCTTCTTCCACTGTTCCGGTCGAGATGACGATATTTCCACTTCCTTTGCAACTTTCGGTACGAATATACATCCCTGATTGAGCGACAATGAAAACAACTGCGCCCTTCACATCGACTGCATCTTCCTAAAATATAGTGCACCTTGAAAAGAGATAAAAACTCGTGTTCCATGGAAAATAAATATACTTGTTTTTATTATACATAATAAGTTCAAGCTGAACTAGCATTATTACCAAGCACTCATTAGGCTTCCCGAGGATCAACTACTAATTCTTTTGAAAATATCTAAAATATAAAAAAAACTCGCCTTTTTATTAGGTAAGATGATGTCATTGGCTTGGTCGAACAACACAAAGGCGAATTTTTCATAACAGTCAATGGTTGGATTTCCATTATGTGTGATTTCCCACTCATATTTCGGATCTTTTTCACAGCAATGAATTGGGCCGTTTGCGAGGTTCGTGAAAGGCCACCTTGAAAATGAATCGTAAAAGTTGAAGTTTTCTAAGTGACACACCTCACATTGCCAGCAGATATAACAAGTTGCTCGAGCTGATCCGTAAAATCTCTCGTGAACTGTAAGATATAAAAATACATACTAAGAGAACCTCTATATTTCTCAATAATACAATGCGCAGGAGTAACCTGCATGATTTACAGCTTATTGTTTGAAAAAATTGTTTTAATAATAAAGAAAAAGAGGAAAACGAACGTCTTCCTGTGGGATGACACAAGCGTACGTTTGCGAAAACTTCAAATCCAGTAGCTGAAAATTGTTATTTCATTGTTATTTCAGTCCAGTGATTGAGGCTAAGTTTATCCAGGCACCAACGCTTGCACCGACTCGAGTAATGATTCACACACCGGGCCATGCATTTGCTCGCAGGAGTAGACATTTGCAGCACTATATTCAGTAGCACAGAAGAGAAGTAGGACCCGTAAGATATGCAGTGTCTCCTTCATGATGAAGACTGAAATTGAGCGATACAAGGCGTTTCACACAAAGAGAAGCCCATAAAGCAAAAGCTGACACTTTTGATCGTTTTGTCTCACTTGAATCTCCTTATAAGTGTGATTAAAAAATTCTTATCGTTGATTCCGGACGATGAGTTAGCGGGGGATGTTTCTCTTTTGTCTGCAATTGTGCCATTTTCAAATTCGTGACATACGATTTTGAAAAAAGAGCTAGCGAAAGTCTCTCAAAGTAAATAGATGAATAAGACATAGGTTGCGAGCATCGAATTATCAATCTGTCATTGCTGTGAGCAGATCGAGAGATATTTTCCGTTCCTTGTTGTTTTAAGCAGCAAGCTTCCTTTCTGTCATCCGGAATAATTCCACGAAACGAGAAATTAAACCCGTCCATTCCAACATGCCTGTTGTATAGCCATGGTTTGATGAGCATCACTTATCAGCAACGCATGAATTATCCATGAATATAATGCCTGATTTGTGTCCCATGAAGTGCGCACAAGAGTGATGTTAATTCCGAGCTTGCACATGGATAAACTGTTACCTCGAAGCACCGGAAGCGAGATGCTATGTGAAATTTAATTTAAGAGATAGTAACTGAATAACCTTCGGCCTACGAGTACGGTCGCGTCTGAACGGCTTCGCATTTGATTTATGACAGGAAACGACTTCGTAATAGTGGATATGCACACAAGGATGTGAATAGGTTAATTGTGTTTATGCTTCGAAATTCAATAATTGGGATGGGATATCTGTATTTCCTATGTTTTTTCAAAGTTTTTCATCAGCAGATATTCTTTTGTAAACAAGTGTAGAGATTTCAAAGCTTTTATCTTTCAACAATGTTCCACAGTGTGATGTAGTCATACGAGGAGCAAGCAGACTAGCATGGTCGACATTGCGGCTGAGAAAATTGATTAATATGTAAATAATGTTTAAAATACCTGATCGTTCGAAGGCCGAACTGGTGGTAGGCTGAGATGGAGTTGCTGTTGCAGTCACACCGGTTATCGTAGTTATACCTCCTGAATACAGGGGTTAAATGAGAAAAGAATCGATTAATATACAGGGTGCGCCAAAATTATGGGCCCACTTTTCGCACCCTTTGGAAATATGTCTTCCGAAGATCAAACATGGTATTCACTATAGTATCATGCAGAGTGGCCCTTCAACTAACCCTGATATAACTATCAAGGTGACGGCTCAACATTCGAGTTTGTTACGAATTTTTGAAGACAATTGTTTTTAGTTATTGAGTGTGCAGTCGCAGGCACTCATATTATTCTCTCTGTTTCTTTCCAACTTTCAATTTAGAAAATCGATTCACAGTTGCATCGCATTGCGTTGACCATGCGCTAGTTACCAGTGAAGGCCCTATCCGAATTGCCTATTCATTAGCCCGTTGGAATTTTGTGAAGTTGACCCTGGAAAATATGTTAGAGCTCGAATATCTTCGCCGAAGTAAACCACAAGGCTTCAGTAGTCTGCATACAGACACTTCTGTACTAGCTCTATAAACTGTGGATATTTTAAAGAATATCGGAATATTGGCTACCAAGAAAACTTTCGTGAACGGTTTGAGCGAAATACTAAGTCCGCGCATTTCATATGGTTCAGTTTTGAAAATTGCTATGACAAACTCCGCCGATGAATTCTTCTGCAATTTTTCCTAGAGGTATGTGCACAGTCAAAGTTCCTTTCTGTGAAGTTGCAATGGCCATCAAGCTTCATCTGATATTTTTAGAGCGAAAAAACAAGAAAATAGAACCAACATGTCACTTTTCAATGTCATTAAACGTAGAGAACTAATCGACTCCGTTTAATAGCAGGAATAGCTGTGCAAGAGATTCATATTGATGATTATCTGATATTGAAGTCAGTACTGCAAGTCATCGAAAAGTAGCTGAAAAAAAATCGTGAAAAGCGAAAATATCTTCGTTTTGAGTTTCGACTGATGTTATGGAAGTGCCCCATGCCTTCCCCAATCATCACCATTTGCTTACTGCAACCCAAGATATCGATTTATTGTAATAATTAATTATTCGAGTAATTAAAAACACAACTAAATAATTATTATAAATAAACTCGAATAATTAATCATAGGCATGGCCTAGCGCCAGATTACGGTAGCTATTTATTTCCCCTTTTGAAT